>JANAVB010016999.1:2338783-2446093 GCA_029216955.1 Iris pallida | reverse complement strand
AGACTATGCGAAATGGATTGATGAACGAGTGATATTGATATATCAAGGAATTGGTTGGAAACGTGAGTTATTGTAGGATGGCTTTGCTGAATGACTCAGACCCCGTGCGATGAATATTGGGATGTGTGTAGAAATCGATGCTCGATGTTTAAAAATCGGATTGATGCAAGCTTGGGTAGAAAACCCCGTACCTTCAACTTGGTTTGACCTTAGGATGGGGTCAGTGTTGATATTGTTGTTTGGGAAATATGATTCCAATACTGACGAATGACTTTAGCCAAAGACATAGCCTAGCGATTAGGCAGACGTCCCGGTGCGGAACGATAGAATTATGGAGGTACCACTCATGAGGCTCGGTTGACATGCCCGTATATCAGGGACGCCGAATATGTGCACGATCCGACTCGAGTGGTGATGGCAAATTCTCTATCACGAGGCTTGGCTAAAATACATGTATTTTGGGGACGCCTGAAATATGTGCACGATCCAACTAAGTGATACGTTGAATCAATGAGCTTGAGGAACGGGGAAGTGTCGAGGATTTTGAGATCGTGAGTTTTGAAGAAAAGATTTTGGGTAGCACGAGCGTGGCTCGGATTTGAAAAACGCATAGGGAAATGTGTATGAAGAAAAGTATGATGTTGAATTAAGTATAGTCGATAGGTGTACTCAGTTAGTTTCGAGGATAAAACTTTTTCTGAGTGGTGTATGATGTAGTACCCCGTCCCGTTCAGTCAGTCGAACGAATCGAAATGCCGACGACGTTCAGACTTAGCCTTGCAACGGCGACTCGAAGAGATCGCTCGGTCGAGGCGACTCCTCGCTCAGGTAGGGTAGTTTCGGTGAACTCGCCTCATCTTTGCCTTCACATAAGAAATCGCATGTTTTCAACTTGTACAAGTAGGCTTGATAATAAAAGAGATGAATCAACATATTAAGGGAATAATTCCGACGGGTCAATTGATTTAGAATATGGAAAGGTCCAACAGTCAGCTTAGAGAGTCCAAGTTGTGTCTGGGAGCCAGTGACCAATTAGCTATGGAGTCCAAGTTGGCTACTCGTGCTGCAAGTGTGGCCGCCTAACTAGCTATGGAGTCCAAGTTGGCTCTGGGAGTCAGTGACCAATTCATATAGATGAGTTGGCATGGCGACAACCCGCATTGTGCCTTTGGATTGAGTTAAGTTGAATGTGTTGTACAGTTAGAACACAATGTTGGGCCTAAGATTTGGTTTCAACGTAGACGACGTGCTTTGGCACGAGATGTAGTGTCAAGTCTTAAGTTGTCGGCATATAAGTTGCATAAGTTAGATTTGAGTCATCTTGAGTTTAAGTCAGAAAACGCCGTAAAGAAAAGTCGGTCGAGTGACACTTAGCCCACAAGTCTTGATTTGGGTCAGTTGGTGATCAAACTGGCAAAGGCCGCGAGGCAGCGATATGGTTAAATCACACTGAGTTGCGAGGCACGGCACAAAGGATTTGTAGCACGATCACAAGGAATTGGGTACTATCGTTTAGTTGCGTCTCTGATTATGTGCCGAAGGGCAAGCACGACTTGATAGGTTAACGTTGTTATTGCAAGCACGGGATGGTCTAGAGACACAAAATAGGCCAAGGCGTCTGTCCTAAAACTAATCCTAAGGCATGAGTAGAAAGACAATCATAAAGAGACTATGTTGCACAAAGTAAATCAAACGTGTTAGTTTTGTATGGGGGGGCGAGAAGCTCATTCCACCAGTATAGTTGAGTTCTGACACCCATACAGTTTTCATGTGCAGGCACAGGTAGAAGCTCGTGGTACGGAGCTCGCTTGGATGCGTCGAGGCATGGAGTTCCTTGGCGATTCGTAGCGTATGACCGCGTGGAGTCGAGACTTATACGGGACATAATGTATGGACGTCGCCTTCCGAAGCATCCGCTGGTTCAAGACATGTGTTGCGAGATGAGAGAGAGCTGGGTGACTTGTAATATGAGAAGAGTGAGCTTGAGTGATTGTAATCTTGGCCTTGCGCCCCATTGTAACCTTTGTTTCAATATCAATAAAGAGCTTCTTTTGATTAACTTGTGTTTGTTCTAAATTTTTGCTGCATATTAATGTCTCTGCTTGGGACTTCTGTGCAATGACCACGTCGCAGCCACTGAAATCGGCCATTATAGAACCCGCCTTGTACGAGCACAATCTAGGCTCATGCGACATCATGCCTTAGCGAGGACGATCGCTCCTATGGAAGCGGGGCGTGAAACATAGCATCGGTCTCCACAACCGTCAGTGTAAAAGCCCTGCCCCTCTGGGTATATCCCTTTGATGGTGCGGAGAATAGTGCTACGCTACAGGTGGCCTAACTCCCTCTATCTAATCCATGATACTCAAGTGACATCCATACTAATATTCTACTCCAGCATACTAGGGCACCATCTATATGGTATTTATTCTGCAATCTGATAATCTTACCCGTCTATTCAGAACCATGTTACCAGAATCCTCGTTACGCCAGTAAGTACAATAGCGATAATCCATAAAGTCTGCAACTAAGGTACATACCTCTAGAATTATGGTATTTAAAATTTTTGCATTGTCGCTAGCTTGGCTGCAAAAACTTTAAATTCTCACACCTGAGAAATACTCCAAATCAGAATCTATCTCATCGCAAAACCAGCTAATATGGCTATAGAAGACTCTAGATTCCATGACTGAGGCAACCTAGCCCATAATGTTATCTTGGTAAAAAATTAAGTCAATAATGAATACCAAGAATCAAATTCAACGTTGAACAAGGAAGTAGACAAAAACTGTCGAAATTAAATTTCGAGATAGTTTATAATGAGATTCTCAAGGGTCATCACAGGAATCTTCTCAAGTAGTCCTAAATGTGATTGAGTACTCTCTCAACTAAAGTCTATTCCTTATCTCTTACTGCAGGCGTGCAGCAGTACAACTAATCGTCGTACTACCATGACTTCGCACTAATGCGAATCTCGACCTGCATGGGCCACCACTAAAAACGTGTCACAATCCGCACCCAGTATAGGGGCACGAGAAGTGGGTACATCCAGCCTACGCCGCAGTGTCGGTAGTAGAACGCTGTTCTAGGTCATTATCTAATCAATAACTCACGCAATTATATTGTACCTGTCATAACCTCAACCCCGAATGGAGGACAAGTATAAGTTACGATAATACTCAGTCACAATCTAAGCACAATAAGATAACCCAGGAGTCTAACAACTATATAAAACTCAAACAAAAACAACTTAAATAAACTCCTAAAATAACATCTCAACAATCTCAAGACACTACTTATTACAAAACAAGTTCTAAAAGAGAAACTAAACCATAAACTAGTAATCTACTCCAAGCTCTACTGGTCCTCTAGGCTATCTGTGAATCTCCATGTTACCTGTAATATTTTTAACAGGTCCAGTTAGG
Organism: Iris pallida; assembly: GCA_029216955.1. NCBI lineage: Eukaryota > Viridiplantae > Streptophyta > Magnoliopsida > Asparagales > Iridaceae > Iris > Iris pallida. The sequence goes on along the minus strand of JANAVB010016999.1, from coordinate 2,442,668 downwards.
ACAGGAACGAGCACAATACATCTCACGCAGTTCATATCATGACAGAAAATATAAGCATGCTATAGAGTAAGATACATAAAACACTGAAGAATATACATGAAGTAAAAGAGATGACTATAAGACTATTATAAGTAAAGAATAATCAGTGGCTAGTAATGTAGAGTACAAGATAGACATGTGAACGGCTTAAATTTGCACATTATTACACTAAAGAGTTTGCACATGATTACACTACTTTAGAATTTTTCACATGACCATTTGTACTCCCCGTACCCCAATCAATACACAAGAATCCAGACAAGTTATGTTATTATACATGATTTCACATGGGGGCCATAAATGGGAGCACATGAAGTATACATAAGGGGCTCTGTGAACATGAGACTATATGAATCATAAGAGTGTACATGAATGGTGAAAGTACCGGAGTACATGATAAAAGTGAAACGCACATGACATACCATAACCCGATGCTCCCGAGGGGGATAACATCTTATGAAAGGATCCATATAGTACCAATCCGTGTTAACAATGTAACAACATCAAGTAAAGTAATCTAGAGCATAAATAAATCCTTACAAGTATGAAACGGTCAGAGAATGTACTCGTCTGATACCCTGAACAACTGATATAAAAAGATGGCCAACTGGAGTCACAGAGTCCTAGTTAGAGCAACACAGGTTATAAAGAGTTCAATTTATAGTAATTGAAATTATAATACAATCTACATGATTCTAAGTCAATCTAGGTCAAAGTCAACTCTTGGTCAACTCTGGTCAACTATAAAGTCAAACTAGGTCAACTCTAGTCAACTGTGGTCAAACTAGCTAGGGTTGGGTCAACAATGGTCAACTAGTCTAGGTTAGTAAATTCTAGGTCTAAACAAACTAAGTCTATACAAATCAAGTATCCAAGATAGCTACTAACTCGTAGCCTAAGTCACTTGCTAAACTAAGCACAAAACTAAACCATAAGCTAACAAGGCACATAAACTTAGCCATATAATGTATATATATTCACATTCACATATTCATATACATAGATATATATAGGAAAGCTATATATATAGGCACATATATATATATATATATAATATATATATATATATATATATATATATATATAAAAGGAGAGGTAAAAGAGTAAGTGAGTGTGTGTGTTTGGCATGTGTGTGAAAGGATATATGTTAATGTTCTCAGATTTAGTGATAGGTAGGTGTATGTGACATGGAATACATGGTGTCAAAGGGTGTATGAATGCATGTGTGTAAAAGGTTATAGGTTAACTCAGTTTATTGAAATGAATACATACATACTTACATTGCATATATACATACATACATATCATGTATACATACATACATACATGCATACATGTCTACATACATATCATATATGCATACTTGCATTCATTCATGCACCTATACATACATACATAGATGCATACATACATATTTGAATACATTATATACTTGCATACATTATATTCATATATGCATACTCTATATTATATTACATTCTGCATACATGCATACATATAATATATGCATACAAACTCATATATTTAACTCAAAATATATGAATACATATATTACATTACCTTAACACACACACACACACACACACACACACACACAACACCACACATACATATATATATATATATATATATATATATATATATATATATATATATATATTCATTCATTCATTCATATCCCATATACATGCATACTTCAGTTCATGCATTATATCCTTTCACATAACATTAAGTTGCATACATATACTTATTTTCATTACATACATGTCATTCATGCATATTACATACTTACATGCATCTATACATTATATACATTGTATATAACATGTAAAAATAGAAGAGGAAAAAAAGGAGGAAAATCTGAAATGGAAAGGGAAGGGAAGAAAAAATACAAGAAAAAGGGAAAACAGTGGACATATACATGCTTGCATCATATATTCTACATTACCATACATGCTATCATTATATATTGCATTACATTATGTATACATTATGCATTAATATCTATCATTATATGTATATCTTGCATTCATATCTAGCATTCATTATATACTTTCATGCATACATTGTATTATTTTTTTTTCATGCATTTATGCATTGCTTACATACATTACATTGATTGCATTCCTACATGCTTGCATTCAACCATATATACATTAATGTAAAGAGGATACATATCATATATATCATTTCATTCATCTGACATACCATGCATTACATACTCTACATTCATTTAATATCCATACTACATAGGCTCATAGGTTACACAAAATACCTATGTCATATAATCACTCTTCTACTTAAAATAAATACTGTACCAATTGGGCCTTCACTAAATTTTAGGATTAACGTATGTCATAGCCCTTCGTGTTAGCTTTCCGAAACTTCAAACGGATCGCATTTTCGTGTCCGGAAGCTCCCGAAATCGCGAAAACACCGAAACGCATTTGTCTTTCGGACAGCTGACACTCAAATAGTTTTACAAAAAGTTCTAGAACGATTTTGGCTTACTAAAATAATATTTGGAAAGCTAACTTCGATACGGTTCTTTTAAAAAAATGGTAGATTAATCGGAGTTTTAAGCTAAAAGTTATGACATTTCTAAGTTGCTTTGGTTAATAAAAACGTGGATGAATATTATGATGAATTTGAGTTGTTTTGGACAAAAGAAACACATGTAGGCCAAGATACTTGGATACCAACATAGGTATTCAAATGAAACTCATTCTAACCATCCTAACTAAGATCAATCCACTCTCTAACCATTCTAAAACTGAATTTAAATATCTATTTAAACTATTATATACATACATACACATGGGGTGTCCTAATTTGGGATCTATCAAGTAGGACACATGACACATATCTAAAATTCTCAAGAGAGCTTCAAATGGCCTCAAATTTGAATCTAAATAGGGTACATGCATGGCGGTGGATCTTATGGATTCAAAACTAACTAATATGCATAGGAAATCAATTTAGAGGGTTGGTTTTACCTATTGGGAGTGGAATCCCAATGATACACCCAAGGACACGGCTCTGACATGAAGATCTTCTAAAAAGGACACTCCTCCTTGTACTTTGCTCCAAATCTTTGCTAGCACCCTCCCTTGGTAGTATGAGAAGGTTGAATGGAAGTTTTGGTGGAGGGATGTAAGGATTTGAAGATCAAATCAAAGAGGAGCTCTCTAATTTAGGGAAGAATACTTTGTGAAGGAAAAGAGCAAGATAAATAAAATAAAAGGAAGGAAGGCTAACCTACCTATAGTGGCTGCCATTAAACCCTATTTGGACCTTGGAGAAAAACCCAATAAGGCCTCAACTAGTCCTCTTAGTTAATTTTAAGTTAGATTCAAGTTTGGGATCAAAAGGGTTAAATTTAAACCTATAACTTAACCAATCTAACAAGTGGGATTAGTCTAAACTTACTAACTTAATTAGTGGAATTTGTGGGTCATGACTAACTAATCTTGGGATTTCCTCTAGAGTCTAAGCTACCCGGGTCACTAATACAAGTCGGAACGAAATGAAACTCAAACCCGAGTAAACAAATCCCGTAAAATCAATATTAAAATATAAAAATTCCTAAAATATTAAAATATGAAAAATGACCAAAATTATAATACATCAATTTAAATATTATTAAAATAATATAAAATTCATCAATTAATCAAAATCCTAAATAATTCAAAAGTCACAAAATGACCAAAATATTCTTAGCCTAAAAAGTTTTAAATAGTAATTCTAAAATGGTTAGGTCCCCATGGTCATGTTTAGTCTCTAGGCTCAACAGTTCTAGGGTTCACTAGCTAAGACATCAAAATTATAATTCATCAATTTTAAATAGTATTAAATTAATTAAAAATTCTCATAAATCATATATCCTATTATTAAATAATAAATTTTACAAAAGTTCAAAATTAACCTCATTTTTGAAAAGTGGGTGTTACACTAGTCATGATAGTTCTCTACTTATAGTAGCTATTTACATTACAGTTCTCTCTTTTACTATATGTACTTTCTTTCAGCGTTTTATGTATTTTACTCTATTTTACGCTTTATATTCCTGTCTTGATATGAAGTGTTGAGATTTTGTGCTCGTTTCTGTCCTGACTGGACCTGTTGAAAATATTACAGGTAACCTGATGATTCACAGCTAGCCTAGAGGACCAGTAGAGCTTGGAGTAGATTACTAGTTTATGGTTAATGTTCTATTTTTGAACTTGTTTTGTAATAAGTGGTGTTTTGAGATTGTTGAAATTTTGGGAGTTTATTTAAGTTGTTGTTTTGAGTTTTATATATAGTTGTTAGACTCCTGTGTTATTTTATCGTGCTTAGATTGTGATTGAGTTTATCGTATCTTATACCTGTCCTCCATTCGGAGTTAAGATTATGACAGGTACATTGTATAATTGTGTGAGTTGTTGATTAGATAGTGACCTAGAACAGCGTTCTACCGCTGATATTGTGGCGTAGGCTGGACATACCGACTTCTTGTGCCCCTACACTGGGTGCAGGTCGTGACACGTTTTTAGTGGCCCATGCAGGTCGAGAGTCACATTATTACGATATCGTAGTAGTGCAACGACTTAGTTGTACTGCTACGAGCCTGCGATAGAGTATAGGAAGTAAGGTATTAGAATGAGAGGATACTCAATCACAGTTAGAATTCCTTAAGAGATTCCTGGGACGACCCTTGAGAATCTTATTTGAACTTCAATTTGAAATCCTTTCCTTTATTTTGTTCACCCTTACTCCTTGTTATTGAATTTAATTTTTGATGGATCGTCGTTGATTTTGATTTTCTATTGAGATGAATTTTATGGCCTGAGTTACGATATTTTCTGATAACATATATTGACGGGAATAACAGGGATGGTAAAACGTCTACTTGATTATGGAACCTGGAGTTTATCGTAGCCATATTAGCCGGCGTGGCAGAAACGTAGAGACCTGACTTTGGATGTACATATTGGTTATGAGATTTAGAATTTCTCGTAGCTATACTAGTCGTATAGCGAGAATTCTAGACGACATGATTATAGAGGTGCATACCCCAGTTATTGAATCTATCGTTTATCGCAGCCTTGCTTACTGGTATGACGAAGATTCTGTGTAACATGATTTTAGACAGACGCATATGATGATTGTATCTTGAGAAGGTTTTTAAACATATCATCTCTATCGTACCCTTCTGTTGTTATAAAATTGTATTCCATCATCAAATAACTTAAGAGTAGGGATATTTTAGTTTTTGTAGAGCTTATTCATATGTTGTTCTTTCATGGTGTAATGATATGATGACTTGTAGAGTGTCTTTACCCTAGAGATGATAGTTGGCATTGGTATTAGAATAGTAACCCATTGTAAATGATTCCTCTGTTATTTATAATACCTACCAATTTTCATATAGGATGTTAGTCTGCCTTACAGCCTTGATGATTTATTATTTTCCTTATCCTTAACAGTAGGGCACCCATGACCAGAGCCTGTCCTTGAGTGTAGCTGTAGCTTCGTCGGAGACTGAGAGTCTTCCTCTGCCTCCTATAGTGGTACCCCACACCATATTCTCGGGAGGGTTGTTTTCTGATGGAGCTCAGATATTCGAACTTCTCCGGGATATTAGAGACACAGAGAGTTCAGGCTGAGATCTTGAGGAAGCAGTATCCAGTTCCACCTAGAGCCTCAGAAGTACCCAGATTTCCAGCCTAAACCTTAGCATGTCTTTTGAGATAATTGATACACCCCACATTGCTTATATGTTTTGATACCTTGTGATTACTTTTATCTGTAGTATGACTAGAATGGCTAGATAGGAACCCTAGAGAGAGCATTCTAGGTAGACGAATATTCTTTCTGTGACTTTGATTTCTGGAATGTCATAGATGTAAATCTTTGGAAACTTCCTTCATGAGTTTGTAGTAGACATATTATCTTCACTTTGATATATTATGTCCACCTCAAACTTGTTCCCTTGTACTACTTTTTCATCGCAGCTTTCGGTCCAATTTAGGCCATTTAATCATTCCCACTTTAATTATGAATATTATATGCACATTGTCATAACTTTTAATTTAGGAGCACAAGATTAGTTGTTTTCTCAAAACCAACTTCACACGAATGACCTATACATGACACCCTACACCCATGACCTTCGTGTCCTACTCGGACACGCCATCTTGTGCTTCATCATTATCACACGACTTTCCTGACACAAGACCCCATCTTGGTTTACCCTACGGATTCGCTTTTATTTCCGACTTGAATTGGGGACACCTTTTCGACCCAAACCTGCCGACCCAAATTTAGGATATGACCCATTTTAAGCCTACTACCCATATTTTACTTATTGACCTTGTGTGTTGCTAGGTAGAAGCTTCGACCTTGATTGTTGGGGGTTTGACCTAGAAGGAGTATGACTACTCTTAATTTTGATGACAAAATTCTTCTAAGAATGGTAGACTTATAACACCCACTTTTCTAAAATGAGGGTAATTTTGAACCTTTGTAAAAGTTTATTATTTAATACTAGAATTTATGATTTATGGGGATTTTTATTTAATTTAATACTATTTATAATTGGTGAATTATAATTTTGATGTGTTAGCTAGTGAACCCTAGAATTGTTGAGCCTAGAGACTAACCATGACCATGGGGACCTAACCATGTGATTAGAATGACTAATTACAACTTTTTAGGCTAAGGGTATTTTGGTCATTTTGTGACTTTTGAATTATTTAGAATTTTGATTAATTGGTAAATTTTAGATTATTTTAATAATATTTAAATTGATGTATTATGATTTTGGTCATTTTTTATATTTTAATATTTTGGGAATTTTTATATTTTAATATTGATTTTACGGGATTTGTTTAGTCGGGTTTGAGTTTCGTTTCTTTCCGACTTGTGTTAGTGACCCGGGTAGCTTAGACTCTAGACGGAACCCCAAGATTAGTTAGTCATGGCCCATAAACCCACTAATTAAGTTAGTGAGTTTAGACTAATCCCACTTGTTAGATTGGTTAAGTTAGAGGCTTAAATTTAACCCTTTTGATCCCAAACTTGAACCTAACTTAAAATTAACTAAAGGACTAGTTGAGGTCTTATTGGGCTTTCCCCCAAGGCCCAAAAAGGGTTTAATGGTAGCCACTATAGGTAGGTAGCCTCCATTCCTTTCATTTCATCTTGCCTCTTTTCCTTCACAAAGTGTTCTTCCCAAATTAGAGAGCTCCTCTTTGATTTGATCTCCATATCCTTACATCCCTCCACCAAAACTTCCATCCAACCTTCTCATACTACCAAGGGAGGGTGCTAGCAAAGATTTGGAACAAAGTGCAAGGAGAGTATCCTTTTTTGAAGATCTTCGTGTCGGAGCCGTCCTTGAGAGTATCATTGGGATTCCACTCCCAATAGGTAAAACCAACCCTCTAAATTGATTTTCTATGCATATTAGTTAGTTTTGAATCCATAGGATCTACCTCCATGCATGTACCCTTTAGATTCAAGTTTGGCCATTTGGAGCTCTCTTGAGATTTTAGATATGTGTTTTGTGTCCTACTTGATAGATCCCAAATTAGGACACCCCATGTGTTGGTTTATTTTCTAATAGGATTAATTATGTTTTAAATTCAGTTTTAGAATGTAATAGAGTGGACTGATCTTAGTTAGGATGGTTAGAATGAGTTTCATTTGGATACCTATGTTGGTATCCAAGTATCTTGGCCTACATGTGTTTCTTTTGTCCAAAACAATGTAAATTGTCATAATATTCATCCACATTTTTAGTAACCATAGCAACTTAGAAATGCCATAACTTTTAGCTTAGAATTTCGATTAATCTTTCATTTTTTTTAAAAGAACCGTATCGAAGTTAGCTTTCCAAGTATGTATCTTAATAAGCCAAAATCGTTCTGGAACTTTCTGTAAAACTATTTGAGTGTCAGCTGTCCGAAAGACAAATGCGTTTCGTTGTTTTCGCGATTTCGGGAGCTTCCGGACATGAAAATGCGATCCGTTTGAAGTTTTGAAAGCTAACACGAAGGGCTACAACATACTTTAATCCTAGAATTTAGTGAATGTCCAATTAGTACAGTATTGATTTTAAGTAGAAGAGTGACTATTCGATAAGCATTTTGTGTAACCTATGAGCCTATGTAGTATGGATATTAAATGAATGTAGTTATGTAGTTATCATAGGTTGTCGAGTATATGTATGATATAGTACACACACACACACACACACATACATATATATATATATATATATAATTGTTAGGTAATATATGTTAGTAGTTTGTTAGATGGTTAGTAGAGGGTTACATATATTAGAGTTTGTTATATGTTAGTGTAAGTTATATTTGTTACTATGAATGTTAGTTAGATAGTAAGGTTAGTATTTTGTTAGATATTTGATATGTTGTTAGATAGTTTGATGTTAGATATCTAGTATATTAGATATTGACATGTTATGTTAGTTCTAGATATTAGTATGTTAGCAAGTTAGTCTCTATAGGTCATATGTTAGGTATTAGTGAAGATGTTATGTTAGTACATTAGATAGTTAGTTAATTAGATATTTGAGGATATCTTGGTATCTCATGATACCAAGTTAGTATCTTAAGGTAAATATGAATTACATTTACCTTCAAGATAAATAATTAGTTTACCTTATGACCAAGGTATTGGTTTTGGAATGCCAATATGTGTAACGTTCCAGTCCCAAAATACGTAGAACTAGGAACGTAGACATGCCAGCCGTATAATAATATACATACGCTGTAAAATACAGTAGAACCATAACTAATCTCATGTACACAAAATAAATGAATAAAAGATATCATATAATGATAATAAATTGTCATTGGTACATATAGTTGGGCGAAGACAAATCCACTACCAATAAATAAGGAAAAAATATATAAAAAATGAAATGAGTTTGGCGAGCGAAACAAAAACGATCCAAGTGCAATCATCCTTGAAGAAATAGAGAGGACCACGGCTAGAGCTAGAATACCTGCGAAAGATAAGAGCACACACCTGACGAGATAACCAGGTCCTCAGAGGGACGTAACAAGACACATAATATCATGCCATATAAACTGTGATATATAATAGAAAATAAGGGATGCATGCAATAGGGTACCTAACCGTACTATAGTGAATATGCAAAGAATGATCCTTCACATATGGGCACTCGGGCTGTATAGCAGTGGCATCGTCTTCTCATCGGAAATCAGTACAATCGTCCATAACGTTCGACGAACGTCAGAGGGAATCAGTAAGAAACGTCCATAACGTTCCATGAACATCGGAGGGAATCAGTACAATAGGGTGAACCTACGTCTCCAACGAGCTTCAGGTACAATAGCAGTATGTAAATGTGGCCCATACATCAAGAAACTGTTTTTCCCTTCCAATGTCTAATATGTTGTATCCACACACACAAAACCTCTATTAACCGCTAAGTCAAACTAAGCATGCAACCTCTATTAGCGGTTATTCCTATCGCACGGCTTATACGTACCGGTGGCCAGCCAATCAAGCACGTCCGTGTTCTACATGCGACACACAACTTCGTGGTACAACGTGTCAAGGCTAATGAATGCAACACACAGGTGGTCCCTTAAATCTAGGTTTAATGTGTAAAAAAAATAATACATAGCAGGAAATATAAATAAACAGTAAGCTCTAACATGTTATGCCATGTATCACAATTTATTTTACATAAAGAAAATAATAAATAATGCATAAAATATGAGCTAAAATATATAAACAGCAAATGGCAAGGTGTCTTGTCTGGTAGGACGCCTGGTGTGCTGCTATGATCAATGTGGCACGAACTGCGACTTCGGGTAACAACTACACAAGATGACCTCAGGTGGTGGCACAGACAGTTCTATTGGGTCCAGAAGGGTCAAATTAGTTAGGACGAGGTGAAGGAGTCCAAATTCGCGAAGAAGTGGGTACGTATGATTAGGCATGATCAATGATGATGACAAAGAGAAAATTTGACACCGGTAATTATATACACTATTTTTAGAAGGTATTATAATATTTGAAAAGTAGTTCTTTAGTCTAAAACACTTTGGTAATTATTTGTCAATACTAGAAAACATTGCAGATATTTGATAAAAATATATATATAATATTCGAGAATCTAGAAATTTATTTTATTTGTCAAACTATAATTTAAATAAAATTCATTTGAATACCATAAATAATTTAGTATTATTTTAGGTTAAACCAAATCTATTTTTATTATACACCTACTTTTAAAATTATCAATAATAATACTATTAAACTTAATGAAAATAAAAAAATTTATAATATTAATATACATATACAATGTACTCCAACAACCATATATTATGTATAAGATGATTTATATTAACAATTTGATATAATAAAATTGTAGTACTGAAATAAAATAACAATACTAATAACAGCAAAATCTATTAGTAATTATAGTAATACAGAAATACCAATTATTATAATAATAACAAGGAAATATCTATAATAATACTAAGAGCAACGAAAATATATTATTAGCAAAGAAATATCTATTATTAGTAAATAATAATAGCAAAGAAATATTTATTATTAGTAAATAATAATAGCAAAGAAATATCTATAATAATATTATTATATTATAAAAATCTATTAGTAATAATATTACTATAATTTTCTACAAAATATATAATGCATATATACATACTTACTGTATATAAGAGTAACAAAAAAAAATTTAAAACAAAACAAGAAAAGAAAAAGAGAAAAAAAATATACAGTAGGGGTGAACAACACTTACACTCCTGTTTCCTTCCTTTTGGGACAAAAGAACCTAAAATTTACAGAGAGAGAGAGGGGAGGGAGAGGAGCGATCGGGAGAGGCTGAGGGAGAGACAGGCGGCGGAAGATGGATCGAGGAGGAGGGGGTGAGGATCGGAGAGGGACGGGCGAGCGGAGAGGGAGATGAGGCTCGGGCGGCCAGCTCGCGGAGGCGGAGGGCAGAGAGGGGTTTCGTCGGAGAGGGTTCCGCCGGCGGTGTGCGGCGTTGACGGAGGCGCCACCGCTCGGGACAGAGGGGGAGCGGGCTTGGTCTCGGCCGCAAGGGCGGCACCGGCGGGGAAGCTCGGGATGGGGAGGAGAGGAAGGCTCGCAGGGGGCGCTGCTCCGGCGCTGGGTGGAGCTCGGGGCGCTGCACTGGAGGAGGCGGCGGAGGAACGGGGAAACGGCCGACGAAAAAGAGAGCGCGGGAAAAGAGAAGAAGCGGCGGAACCGGAGGGGTGATGGTTGGAGGGCAGACATTGCGCGGTCCAGCACGACGGAGTCGGCATCGGCTCGTGCGGGTCGGCACTGTCGACGCGGCGGCGGAGGCGCACCGCGGTCGGAACGGTTGATACGGCAGCAGTTGACTGGCGAGTTCGGGGCGGCAGGTAAGTCTATGCGTGTTGTGTTTTCCTTGGCTGTGGTGGTGGATGATTTTGGGGGTTCCGACCGGTGGTCATGGCGGGGGCTCACCGGCTCTCCGTCGAAGTTTGGCACGGAGGAGTGGCTCGGTGGTTGAGCAGCAGTTGGGGTCATTGGCCGGGGGATCGGGTCAATGTGGTGGTGGCCGCGGTGGTGTATTTGTGGTGGTGGTGGTGATAGGGAGATGACGGTGACTGGTTGGCCGTGGTGTGCTGGTGGAGGGGGTGGCGCGCAGAGGAGTTACGGTGGGTGCTGGGGTGGGGGGTGTCACGGCTGGTGTGATCGGTGGTGGTGGTATGGCCGGATCTTGGTGGGGGTCGTGGGTCACAGGCGACGGGTTTAGTGGTGGCAGGGGCACTTTGGTGGTGGTGAAGGAACAACGAAGGAAGACGATGGTTGTCGAGAGGAAGGTCGTAGGTCTTAGGATTTGGGTTGAGTCTAGGATGTTGTCAGGACGTGTCGGGTGTTGTGGGGATTCGTGTCCAGGGTGTTGGACAAGGAGAGGGAAAATTTGTATATGTAAAAAAAAGAATAACCTATTGGAAAGACACCTGGGGTCGGACCCGAGGCCGTCACGACTGACACGAGGATGGATGGAACACCGATACGAGACACGCCTATTTGTGGTAGAAAAATTATGGAATAATAATGTGGATTAGTACCTCTCCTTATATAGGAGGGAATTCCCAGTTGGATAAGGATTAATATTTATTTAAACCCAATTTAGATAATTCAATATTAAATTTAAATCAATACAATCAATACAATCAATCTAATCCAAATTAAACTCCAATTTAAATCTAGGTAATTTAAACTTAAATTAAATATAAATTCTATCTTTAAATTTAAACTATTTAAATCAAATTCATAAAAATCCAATCAAAGATTTAAATTGCCACAAAAATTTCAAAATATATTTTCTAAAAAATACATATATTAATAATTTCGAAAATTACATTATTATTTAAAAATAAACTATTAAATATATAATTATGGAATATTATGTATGCACAAATAATATTTACATAAATATACTTTTCTAATATACCATTTTATAGGAAATTTATTATTATAACTGTATAAATGAAAGGCTTTTCATAATTAAAATCATAACCTTGAAATTTTGGTACGATAGCTAAAAATAATTATTATCATTATTTCGAAACTATAAAAATAGAAAAATATTTTTCAAAAATATGTACGCTCGCGCATATTCGCATTCGTCGAACAATTACGAAAAACAAAATTTCGCGCGCGACGTACAATGCAACTACGCGACGTACAATATACAAACTAAAATAAATAAGTATCAGATTTATTTAAAAAAATAGTAGAAATTTAGGGGTTTTACAATATGACCAAGGTTGATATGGTATCCTAGTGTTAGTGGGTTAGTGTCTAAGTGTTTGAATTTGAGTAGGTGATGTTAGATTGTGGAAATGTTATATAGATAGGTATATATTTTTGCGTTGTATAGTATCTATATATTATGAGAGTATATAGATATAGGTTATGGTTCATAGTGAGGATATATATATACTTGATATATGATATCTATATGTATGTGTTAGGGTGGTACTATATGGGTAAGGATATATGTGATATATATGTAATGTATATTAATAACTAAGTTTGTGTGCCTTATTAGCTATGTGGTTTAGCTATGTGCCTTGATTTAGGCTATGTTAGATAGTAATGGTACTATTATACTTGATTGTTTAGGCCGTAGACTTCTTTACACCTAGAATTGACTAACCTAGACTAGTTGGACCATTGTTGACCAAACCTTAGCTAGTTTGACCACATTAGACTAGTTATCCTCGTTTGACTAGACTAGTTGACCAAGAGTTAACTTTGACCTAGATTGACTTAGACTCATGTAGATTGCATTATAATTTTAATTACCATATAAATTGAACTCTTTATAACCTGTGTTGCTCTAACTAGGACTCTGTGACTCCAGTTGGCCATCTTTTCATATCACCTGTTCAGGGTATCAGGCGAGTACATTCTCTGATCATTTCATACTTGTTAGGATTTATATTCTTGCTCTAGATTACTTTACTTGATACTCTCACGTTGTTAATACGGATTGGTACTATATGGATCTTTACATTGAGATGTTATCCCCCTCGGGAGCATCGGGTACATCATGTCATATGTGTTTCACTTTCATCATGTACTCCTATGCTTTCACTATTCATTTATACTCTTGTGATTCATGTACTCTCATGTTCACAGAGCCCTCATGTGTAACTTTATGTGCACCCATTTATGGGCCCTCGTGTGAAATATTGTACAATAACATAACTTGTCTGGATCCTTGTGTATTGATTGGGGTACGGAGGGAGTAGAAGCAGTCATGTGAACAATTCTAAAGTAGTCATTGTACAAACTCTTTAGTGTAATCATGTTCAAATTTAAGCCGTTCACATGTCTATCTTGTACTCTACATCACTAGTTACTAATAGTCTCTACTTATAGTAGCTATTTACATTACAGTTCTCTCTCTTTTACTAAATGTACTTTCTTTCAGCGTTTCATATATTTTACTCTATTGCATGCTTTATATTCTTGTCTTGATATGAACAGTTGAGATTTTGTGCTCGTTTCTGTCCTGACTGGACCTGTTGAAAATATTACAGGTAACCTGGAAATTTACAGCTAGCCTAGAAGACCAGTAGAGCTTGGAGTAGATTACTAGTTTATGGTTTAATTTTTCTTTTAGAACTTGTTTTGTAATGTGGTGTTTTAAGATTGTTGAAATTTTGGGAGTTTATTTAAGTTGTTGTTGTTTTAAGTTTTATATATAGTTGTTAGACTCATGTGTTATCTTATCGTGCTTAGATTGTGATTGAGTATTATCGTATCTTATACTTGTCCTCCATTCGGAGTTGAGATTGTGACAGGTACATTATATAATTGTGTGAGTTGTTGATTAGATAGTGACCTAGAACAGTGTTCTATCGCCGACACTACGGCGTAGGCTGGACGTACCCACTTCTTGTGCCCCTACACTAGGTACGGGTCGTGACATTTGCTAATGTCGACATAGTACTAATTAGGCATGCACGCGACTTGCTAACTTTAGCATGTGCTTTCTATCAACTCAAGTTTGATACCGTTCGGCACAAAGGCCATCGCCTACTGATGCGTTCAATTAAACACTTGCACGAGCTTTTGAAAATATTTAGACTTATTGTATGGACATGTCGTGGGACATTTAAGAGAGAGCGCACACTTTTTTATCAACGACGAGCTTTCGAAACTGAGAGAATCGACATGAAGGCCAAGGATGTAAAGCCGTGCTCTGATACCATTATGTCATGCCCCGCTCCCGTAGAAGCGATCGTCCTCGTCAGGCGTGATGCCGCACGAGCCTAGATTACGCTCGTGCAAGACAGTTTCATAACGGCCGATTACAGCGGCTGCGACGGGGTCGTCGCACAGAAGTCCCAAATAGAAACATTGAACATACAGCAGAAATTTAGAAGCAAAACATAAGTTATTCAAAAGTGCTCTTTATTAATATTGAACAATTAGATTACAATGGGGCGCAAGGCCATGATTTTAAGTCTCTCAAGCTCACTTTTCTTTCATCTTACAAGTCACTCTGCTCTCTCTCATCTCTCGATACAATGCTTGAGTCAGCGTATGCTTCGGAAGGCAATACCTACATTTGTCCTATATAAGTCTTGACTTCACGTGGCCGCACGCTTCGAATCGCCAAGGAACTCCGTGCCTCGACGCATCCAAGCGAGCTCTGTGCCACGAGCTTCTACCTGTACCTGTACACGGTAAGCCAAATCGGTTGTATAATTCAATAAAGCAAGAAGTGCTCGAATGGCTAAGTTAGAAGAGTTGACCGTGCAACAAAGTTATGAAATCAAGCCGCGTCGACTCGGCGAAACGACAAGGCGTATCGGCTTAAGGTGGAAGGGGACTTTGACTTCTCTTTCCTACTCCTTCATGCCTAAGTAAAATATATCGTTGTATGCTGAGTTAATCTATCGAGACCATGGGCGTGATCGAGAGATGAACATAGTGTGTATCGAACACTAGATAGAATAATTAAAATAAAACGTATATCAAATGTACGAGTCACTATGGGACATTGAATATTGCAAAGGCGAGCGCCTCGATGCGCAAACCATAAGAACATGGTGTGAAACCCATAAATTTTAGTTTTTATTTAAATAATTATTACTAAATTATTATTATAATCATTATTAATTGTTAATTTAGGAAAATTGTTTTTCTTAGAAAAATTATTATTTCTGGAATTTTAGTGTTTGGTCAAATACGTAAAATTTTTATATAATTTGTTTGCTAAATTAATTATTATTATCATTTTAGGAAAACCATATCTCAGAAAATTATTATATCCTGGAATTTTGAATGTTGGGCCTGACCCGTCCCGAACCCATCTCGAACTCAAGTTCAGTTTTTCGAAGTTAATTCAGAAGTTCCTTAGTTTATATTTATAAATAAATTAATATCAACAAAAGAATTCTTATAAACTTTCATTAACTTTACTCTCATTAACTCACTTTCTCTCTCTCTCAATTCTCTAATCCGAAGAGAAAGGAAACCTATCCTTTCCTTCTCAAACGTTCGCTCGGCCGAACCCCTTACTTTTCGAAACCTCCCGGACGGCCATGGCCTTTGGGTTCCCATAACCCCAAATATTCTTCCTATTTAAACCCTCATCCCCTCCATCACTCAGCTCTCCCAAAACCCACTCCCGTGCCCTAGCTTCCCGAGCTGAGCCGAGCCCTTCCCGCCGGCGACCCCTCCGCCTGAGCCGTGCCCCGCTGCCCGTCGGCCCTTGGCGAACCCGACCGCCTGATTCCCTTCGCGCCCCGTTGTCCGACGACCCGCGCGGCCTCCCCCGAGTCGACCGTCTCCCTCCGGCGTGCCATCCGACGTGGATTCCGACCCGAGCGGCGATCCCCGCTCCTCCAGCGCTGCCCCATACGTACCTCCCTGTGTGCATTGGTGTCCCCGTGCCCCGAACGCTGTCCAGCGTTTATTGTGGGTTCCAGCGCTGTTCTGGATTTTCCCGAGACCGCGAGATTTGTCTTTTCTTCCTTCTATACTCATCTGAGAGTTCTAGCCGAGCAACCCAGGTATCTTCTGTGTCTCCGTGCCTCCCATTTAGTGTCGATGATGACATGGTCCCCGATCCCGCTATTGGAATCGGATCGATTCGCGGATTCGGATTTTTCGAACTCCCTTTCGGAATGATTCTGTAGAATTGTTGTTGTTCTATGATTCTGTGGTTTTATGGTTCTGTGGTTTCTCGAAAGTTCCGAGAGTGTTGGCCCAATGATTATCGTGTTTTTGAATATGGCTAATCAGTTAAGTTTAACATTATGATGTCACTAATATTCATATACTCACTATCATGTTGCTACTTAAACTTAGTATTGTCCTAATTGTCCTATATTATATTGCTATGCTTGTATCGTACTGTAACATATTTTGCTGGCCTAACATGTATTTGTAGACATGCAGTAAGCATGATCAAACCAGGACATAGGCAATGAAGAATTAATGATGGACCAAAAACGGCGTCATACAAAGAGATTTCTCCGAACCGCCTAGCGACCTATCTGGGGCCTCGCATCGGGGGTTCCGCTGCCCGGTCAGCGGACAGGGGTCGAGGAGGCAGCGCCCCCCGTCGGGGGTTCGGGGGTGAAGCCCCCGAAAGGTATTCAGATTTCTAGATCTGTTTATCTTTGGACGACTGCTGTCAAGGAAAAAGACGTCTTCAGTTCTGCTCAGATATCAGAAGAAAGGCGTCATCAAAGGGCTCTTGGTTTCCTATTTGTTCCAAGTCTGTAATTTTCAATTAATTGAGTCTAGGAGAATGTGTACGTTGAGTCGTACTGAGTCATCTCCAACCCCTAGACATATCTCTCCAAGCTCTACCATTCAAACAGACCAATTCTGAACCAAGCCCAAGCTCCACAAAGCCCAAAGCCCAATGGACCAATTCTGTCTTCTGGAGAGAGTTCGGGCCGAACTCGGCCTCCACACAGAGTTCGGGCCGAACTCTGTCCCCTAATTTCTAGGAACTGATTTTTAGGGTTACCAATTGCTAGCTGGTACAACGGCCATATTTTTGAATTTTGAGGACAGAATTCTGGCCGAATTCTGCCTTCCAGACTAGTATATATAGGGCATGATTTCAACCATTTTCAATCATCCCTTCCATCATCTTTCTATCTCTCACTCTCAATCATCTAAGCCCTATACTACCTAAGCCTTACTCTTCCAATCTACTAGCCACAAAACTTCTAAGCCCCAAGGTGCTCAAGTGCGATTCAGCTAGAAGTTTTTGTGCAAGAGTTGTAAAGAAAGTCACTTGGACAATTCCAAGTTTTGCCACCTGCGAATCTGTAAGAAGTTGGCGTGCTCTTCTGAGTAAAGGCACGTGGTTGTACACTATTTCACAAATAGTGGATTTCAATCCTGAGCTAGAGTTCTCAGGCCTGGACTAGTCCTCCACGAGGGAAACCAGGTTAAAACTGCTGTGTTTGCGTATGCTTTTCTGATCTTTATTTACTTTCGTATTTTTCTCTTATTTATTTACTATCTTGATAGTTGTTTTGTGGAGGTGATATAGAGTTAATTTTTATTTGGTAATTATCGACACAAACTCTATTCACCCCCCTCTAGAGTTGCCTACACGTTTATTTCAGAGAGAAGTTTGGATTTTTCGGAAATGGCTCTGTTACCATTTTCCTTAGAGAGGTTCTTGTGGTTTTTCGGTTTTCCGAGTTATATTTCGGGTTTTCCGAATTTTATAGTTCGAAAAGTTTTCTGTGATTTTGATATAAACCTACTCTTGGGTTGGATAAATTGGAATTTCTGGTTGGGAATGTTTTGTGGTTTAGAATATTGTGGGTGTTGGTATTTTCCCAGGATTGGGTTGTCCCAATTATAGAGGAAGTGCTGCCCAAATTTTTGAAAAATATATATATATTTAAAACTGTCTTCAAAACCCGATCTTTGCAAAACAAATTATATCTTGGAGTGTTGGTTTTAAAATGGATTTTATATCTTTTCGGGCGACGACCATATTGGTCCATGGGCCCTAACTAAATGCAAACGAAACCGGCCAACCCAGACTTGAGGCATCAGTTAAAACATGAGTTTTTGAATGACCAAGTCTGAGACGCATTTTACAATATTCTTTAATTTATTATTATTTTTAGAATGGGTTACTGCTGTTAGTATTTTGGTGCAGGGCTTCGGCCTACTGTTGGACCGTTTGCGGCATTCAGAGCTCGCTTTTAAATTAAATTAATTTATTAAAAATTTTGTAAGGATAAGTCCAAGTTTTCTTTTCTATTTTCCTGTGGACCTGTAATAAGTAGTTTAGTTTTTCCTTTTCTTTTCTGGAATGTTGTTTTGTAGGTAAACGCATAAATAGTAAACTGAATATTTATCTTTTATAGAAAATTAATAAGAGTTTTCTCAAATTAAATAAAATAAGATTTCAAGTTTGTAACTTAGACAATTTCATGTTTTCTCATTAAAAGAAAAATAACTAATTTATTATATATATTACAAAATACAAAGTTTTGCCAAATAATTGAAAAATGCGAAGTTTCCCAACAAAATGTTAACTTGACTTTTACCTCGTAAAATTAATAACTTTGAATCGCATCGATAAACGTGTTATGTTTATAACAACATAAAATTTGACTAGGATCAAATTTTAGAGATTGTAACTAGCACACCTAGATATGGTTTCCTCATTTATGCTAAGTCGGGATTCTCATTGTAGGATTTCGAGGACGAGTCTGATTTTCTTTCCCGGAACCGACTCTTCAAACCCAGTCATAAACAAAGGCAAGTACGGTTGTGTTTATTTTCAATTTAGTTAATAATTGTAATATTGCAAGATTGAACCACATTACTATACGAACTCTCTCCTAGAGTATTGATTGTTATTGATTGTGGGATTGGGGAAGTGTGTAGTGTTCTATGACCAATACCTTCATATTGCATAATTGTGCGAGCTTACTCCTTTTTCACACAGGGATAAGCATATCATATCACTAGGATACTATTGTACAACCCAAGCCGGTCATAAGCATTACATACTCAAATCACATTGTTTTCAATTGTGGAAAATTGCTGGAAAATATTGTTCAAGTATTTCAAACTGTTTAAACTGCAAATTTCTAATTATTAATTGAATTGTTAAATTTTTATAATTGTACTTTGCTCCTTTCCTGACTGGATCCCCTACCCCCAATAGGTTCCTTTGATGAAGCTGAGCTATTGATAAATAGCTACTACGACCCGGTGCTTTATCCAGCTGTTCTGCCAGAGTTCCACTTGGAGGACGATGATCCTGTGATTGACGAGCCAACTCCCTAGACGATGTTATTTCCTTTCTAGTTTGATGTTTTGAATAAAAAGACAGTTTAATCCAATTTTATTTCAGTTGTATTTTGTTGGACAAAGTTTTAAATATTCAAAATTTAGATGTTGTGACAAAATAGATTGTGTTGTTGTGATTACCTATATTTGGATACAGCTTACTGCCGCCGTCTCACAACGCAGGATGGGCATGATCCGATTCGACCCAACAATTTGGGACCGGGTCGTGACATATTTTTAGTGGTGGCCCATGCAGGTCTGATCAACAACTTAGGTAAACATATCTAGAAACATTTAGAAACTAGAACATTAATTTGTCACAACATAGGACCGAAATATATTATAAATAAATATTTTTGTTTGTTATAGACTGGTAGGCTACCTTGCTTATGTTTTGCAATCCTAAACCTTCCAGAGTATGGCCACTGTCAAGACCAATCTTGCTGGCGATGGGTTGTCATCACCTGATCACACCCACCGCCTCAATCGAGTCCGGATCCTACACCCCGGCGCTGCTGACCGATCGTCTCCATAATGTACCAGCACCCCGTAGATTTTATACTACTCAAGTGTTAGATCCTACATCTTCCCAGACTGAATAGCAAGCCCCTGTGGTGATGCCCGATCCAGCTGCCCACCAGTTCCCGTGGACCCCATCGACCTCGTAGGCCTGCTACGAGGAGTGCTTCAGGCACAGAGAACTCAAGCTGAAGCTCATCGCGAACAAACGACAATTATGAGGAAGGCATGGAGAATGCCCATAATAGCTATGCTGCACTGGAGAGAGGAGAAGCAGCCCAATCTGAACCAAGCTGGCCTGCTAAAGTCGACGATATCGAGAAATTTAAGAAGCTGGGCCCTCGACCTTTCAATGGAACCGAGTTAATCATTTATGCTGACGAATGGCTCGACTGCATGGAGCGTCTCCTCAGCGTTGCTCGACTTCCTGATGACCTTCAAGTTGAAGCAGTGGGACTCCAACTGCTAGATGTAGCCAGCACCTGGTATCGAAATGAACCCCGACTCCAGGAGGCAGCTTGACTGGAATACCTTCAAGAGGTTGTTCCGCAGGAAGTTCTTCCCAACATCAGAGTTAAGGGAGATAGAAAGACAGTTCCAGAATCTGAAGCAAGGGAACATGACTGTTGGAGAATGTGAGGCAGAGTATGGTCAACTTAGTTGTTTTGCCAAGAACTTGGTTGCTGACCCCGCCGATCCTGAAAGATTCAGGTATGAACTAAGGGACGAGATTCGCACTCCTGTGATCGCAGGTGGTGCCAAGACGTATGAAGGATCTTAATACGAGCTCAGGATATAGAGAAGAGTCAGCCTACTCGCTCAAAAGGGAGTATTCTGGAACTGACAACTTCCAGAATAACCAGAAGAGGCCCAACCACAACAATAACAACAGGCCTACTCACCACCAGCAGCACACATCAGGCGAGGACCAATGACAGTGCTCAGAAGCAGATTCCTGTCTGCGATTTTTGCAAGAGGCCAGAACATCAGTCGAACATCTGTAGGAAGAGGCTAGGACACTGCCTAGTTTGTGGGTCTGCCACCCACCAAGTGAGGGACTGCCCCACGGCCTTCAACCGGACTGGAACAACATCGCAGAAGGCTCCTTTATCCACTCAGCAACAACAGTTTGGGCAACACCAACAGAAGACTGGGCGAGCTTTTGCCCTATCAGCAGATGAGCAAGAGCCAGAGCAGGAACCCACCCTGATGTCATCGCAGGTTTTATTTATGTATTCATATCCTGCTTTAGCATTATTTGATTCGGGTGCATCACATAGTTTTATATCATCAAAATTATCTCGGTACACCACCTAGTTACGATTTAGCAAGAAGATATGTAGAGTTATGACTGGTGGTAGACCCATACCCATCACTGAGACCTGTAACTTCCTATAACTATCTCTGGACACAATTTTTTAGCACCCTTACTTGTGATGCCCTTACCTAACTATGATGTAGTCCTAGGAATGGACTGGTTAAGTAACAGCATGCGCTGATAGATTGTCATAGAGGATGTGTACTCTTCAGCCCACCTGGAGAGCCAAAGTTTGAAATCTCTCGAGCTCCGGAAGATATGAAGAGTATTACTTACTCCTCCATCACCGAAGAATCTGGACCTCCTCACCCTATCATAGCAGAATTTATGGATGTCTTCCCTGATAGTCTTCCAGGATTACCCCCAGATCGAGATAGAATTCACCATCGACCTAGTTTCCCGCTCTGCCCCTATTTCTCGGGGATGCTACAGAGTCAACCCCAAGAGGCCAAAGAAATGAAGGACCAGATCAATGAGCTGAAGGCCCTTGGATTTATCAGAGATGGAGCCTCACCCTGGGGAGCACCTGTCTTGTTCGTACCCAAGAAGGACGAGACTGTGCGGATGTGCATCGACTACCGGGAGCTGAACAACATCACCATCAAGAACAAGTACCCTCTGCCCCGGATCGATGACCTGTTTGATCAACTCATGGAGCTAAGGTGTTCTCGAAGATAGACCTTCGATCTGGCTACCATCAAAACAAGGTTAGGAAGGAGGATATCCCAAAGACGGCGTTCAACACCAAATATGGTCAGTATGAATTTTTGGTCATGCCGTTTGGATTGACGAATGCCCCTGCAGTATTCATGAACCTTATGAACAAGGTCTTCCATGAATACCTGGATCAGTTTGTTGTTATTTTCA
Source organism: Iris pallida (assembly GCA_029216955.1). Classification (NCBI taxonomy): domain Eukaryota; kingdom Viridiplantae; phylum Streptophyta; class Magnoliopsida; order Asparagales; family Iridaceae; genus Iris; species Iris pallida. The sequence goes on along the minus strand of JANAVB010016999.1, from coordinate 2,420,056 downwards.
TCGATGACATCCTGATCTACTCGAAGACCGAAGAAGAGCATGAAGAGCACCTGAGGAAAGTTCTGGGAACCTTAAGGAAGGAGAAGCTCTACGGTAAGCTATCTAAATGTGAATTCTTCTTAGACAAGGTGGATTTTCTGGGCCATGTTATCACAGGAGAAGGAATTTCGGTGGATCCAAAGAAGATAGCTGCTATTGAGAAGTGGAGTACACCAAGTTCAGTTGCTGAAATCAGAAGTTTTTTGGGCTTAGCTGGCTACTACCAAAAATTTATGAAAGACTTCGCCAGGATTGCTGAGCCGATGACGAAGCTCACAAGGAAGAATGAAGAGTTTGTGTGGACTGAAGCTTGCCAGGCAGCATTTGAGGAACGGAAGAAGAGATTTACAATAGCACCGATACTTGCGCTACCTACAGGTACGGTTTCTCAATCTACAGTGATACTTCTGGTAAAGGATTGGGTTGTGTTCTTCAATAACACGGAAAGTAATTGCTTACGCATCAAGGCAATTACGGATTCATGAGAAGAACTATCCCACACATGATTTGGAGCTTGCAGCCGTTATTTTTGTACTGAAGCTGTGGAAGCATTACCTCTATGGAGAAAGAGTGGAAATATTTACAGACAACAAAAGTCTTAAATATTTTCACTCAGAAGGAGCTGAACATGCGACAGAGGAGATGGCTGGAGCTGATGAAAGATTTCGACATCGACCTGCAGTACCATCTGGGTAAGGCTAATGTGGTTGCAGATGCACTTAGTCGATATCCGATGGCGATATTTTTGACCAAAGAGCGGCATTTGCTGGAGGACATAGAGAAGCTTGGACTGGAGATTGTACTGCCTGAAGAAGAAAGAAGAAGCTGGAAAGAGAGGCAATTATACCAATAGTTGAATCATAATGATGCAGTTACAAGTGCGTTCAAGTCTGATGGACAAAGTCAAGGAGACACAATTTCAAGACGAGACGCTTTACAAACTCAGAGATCAAGTGCTGGCAGGAACACTTGAAGGATTCTCAATCGCCAGCGATGGAGCACTGAGCATGGTACGAGTTTGCGTACCAATTGGCGAATTGAAAACGAGCTGATACAAGAAGCGCACCAGTCGCAGTATTCCATACATCCAAGAGCTAATAAAATGTATCGGGATATGCGTACTGTAGTGTGGTGGTACAATAAAGAAGGACGTATCCAGATTTGTGGCTAGATGCTTGATTTGTCAACAAGTGAAAGCCAGCATACAGAGACCAGCAGGATTGTTGCAGCCGCTAGACATCCCGGAGTGGAAATGGAAACACATAACAATGGACTTTGTGTCAGGACTGCCTCGATCCCAAGGGAAAAGGATGCATTTGGGTTATTGTGGACCGACTGACAAAGTCAGCTCACTTTATCCCCTTCAAGGTTGGTCTATCCACCGAGAAGTTGGCAGCACTGTACATGCACATATCTACCGGATTCATGGAGTTCCGGTAAGTATTGTATCTGACAGAGATACCAGATTCACCTCTCACTTTTAGAAAAGTTTGCATGACAGTTTGGGAACACAACTGAAGTTTAGCATCGCCTACCATCCTCAAACTGACGGACAATCAGAGAGAACCATCCAGATGCTAGAAGACATGCTGAGATCTTGCATCTTGGAATTTAGAGGGTCTTGGAAAGACCACTTGCACTTGGTAGAGTTTTCCTACAACAACAGCTACCAAGCTAGCATCGGTATGACCCCGTTCGAGGCACTCTATGGACGTCGTTACCGCACTCCACTTGCTTGGGACGACGTAGGAGAAAGAGTATTGCTTGGACCTGAGATGGTGACTGATGCAGCAGAGAAGGTAAAGGTGATTAGAGACAAGCTCAGGATAGCTCAGGACAGGCAGAAACATTGGGCTGATAGCAGTCTTCGACCATTGGAGTTCGAAGAAGGAGTTAGTGTCTTGTCAAGATTTTTCCTACCCGAAGAACTATTAGATTTGGCAGAGCAGGAAAGCTGAGCCCCAGGTACATCGGCCCATTCAAAGTTTTGAGCCAAATTGGAGAAGTAGCGTACCGATTAGCTCTACCAACTAATCTTGAAGGCGTGCACAACGCCTTCCACGTTTCACAGCTCAGACGCTATCCCAGATTCGAGCCACATCTTGGACCATTCAGAGCTGAAGATTGGACCCAGTCTCACAGTACCAGAGAAGCCGATGGCGATTCTAGACCGAGGTGAGAAGAAAACCAGGAACTCTGTGACGCCCATAGTCAGAGTTATGTGGTGACACAATTCCCCAGGCAAGTCTACATGGGAGCGAGAAGATGAGATGCGGGAGCAGTATCCGTATATTTGAGACCTGAGGTAATTCCAAACCCTATCCTTTAATTTCGAGGACGAAATTTCTTAAGGAAGGTTGTGAAACCCGTAAATTTTAGTTTTTATTTAAATAATTTATTTACTAAATTATTATTATAATTTATTAATTGTTAATTTAGGAAATATTTTTTTTAGAAAATTATTATTTCTGGAATTTTAGTGTTTGGTCAAACCCGTAAATTTTTTATTATGATTTGCTTGCTAAATTAATTATTATTATCATTTTAGGAAAACCATATTTCAGAAAATTATTATATCCTGGAATTTTGAATGTTGGGCCTGACCCGTCCCGAACCCATCTCGAACTCAAGTTCAGTTTTCCGAAGTTAATTCGGAAGTTCCTTAGTTTATATTTATAAATAAATTAATATCAACAAAAGAATTTATAAACTTTATTAACTTTACTCTCATTAACTCACTTTCTCTCTCTCTCAATTATCTAATCCTGAGAGAAAGGAAACCTTTCCTTTCCTTCTCAAACGTTCGCTCGGCCGAACCCCTTACTTTCCGAAACCTCCACGAACGGCCATGGCTTTGGGTTCCCATAACCCCCAAAATTCTTCCTATTTAAACCCTCATCCCTCTCCATCACTCAGCTCTCACCAAAATCCACTCCCGTGCCCTAGCTTCCCGAGCTGAGCCGAGCCCTTCCCGTCGGCGACCCCTCCGCCTGAGCCGCGCCCCGCTACCCGCCGGCCCTCGGCGAACCCGACCGCCCGATTCCCTTCGCGCCCCGCTGTCCGGCGACCCGCGCGGCCTCCCCCGAGCCGACCGCCTCCCTCCGACGTGATCCGACGCAAATTTCGACCCGAGCGGCGAGCCCTGCTCCTCCAGCGCTGCTCTCGTGCACACCTCCTGTGTGCGTTGGTGTCCCCGTGTCCCGGACGCTGTCCAGCGTTCATTGTGGTTTCCAGCGCTGTTCTGGATTTTCCCGAGACGCGAGATTTGTCTTTTCTTCCTTCTATACTCATCTGAGAGCTCTAGCCGAGCAACCCAGGTATCTTCCGTGTCCCGTGCCTCCCATTTAGTGTCGATGATGACATGGTCCCCGATCCCGCTATGGGAATCAGATCGATTGCGGATTCGGATTTTCCGAACTCCCTTTCGGAATGATTCTGTAGAATTGTTGTTGTTCTATGATTCTGTGGTTTTGTGGTTCTGTGGTTTCTCGAAGTTCCGAGAGAAGTTCGAATTTTTCGGAAATGGCTCTGTGACCATTTTCCTTAGAGAGGTTCTGTGGTTTTTCGGTTTTCCGAGTTATATTTCGGGTTTTCCGAATTTTATAGTTCGGAAAGTTTTCTGTTATTTTGATATAAACCTACTCTGGGTTGGATAAATTGGAATTTCTGGTTGGGAATGTTTTGTGGTTTAGAATATTGTGAGTGTTGGTATTTTTCCAGGATTGGGTTGTCCCAATTATAGAGGAAGTGCTGCCAAATTTTTGAAAAAATATATATATTTTAAAACTGTCTTCAAAACCGGATCTTTGCAAAACAAATTATATCTTGGAGTGTTGGTTTTAAAATAGATTTTGTATCTTTTCGGCGACGACCATATTGGTCCATGGGCCCTAACTAAATGCAAACGAAATCGGCCAACCCGGTCGTTGAGGCATTAGTTAAAATGAGTTTTTGAATGACCAAGTCTGAGACGCATTTTATAATATTCTTTAATTTATTATTATTTTAGAATGGGTTACTGCTGTTAGTATTTTGGTGCAGGGCTTCGGCCTACTGTTGGACCGTTTGCGGCATTCAGAGCTCGCTTTTAAATTAAATTAATTTATGTAAAATTTTGTAAGGACATAAGTCCAAGTTTTCTTTTCTATTTTTCTGTGGACCTGTAATAAGTAGTTTAGTTTTTCTTTTCTTTTCTGGAATGTTGTTTTGTTGGTAAACGCATAAATAGTAAACTGAATATTTATCTTTTATAGAAAATTAATAAGAGTTTTCTCACATTAAATAAAATAAGATTTCAAGATTGTAACTTAGACAATTTCATGTTTTCTCATTAAAAGAAAATAAAACTAATTTATATAATATATATATTATATTACAAAATAAAGTTTTGCCAAATAATTAAAAAATGCAAAGTTTCCCAATAAAAATGTTAACTTGACTTTACCTCGTAAAATTAATAACTTTGAATCGCATCGATAAACGTGTTTTGTTTATAACAACATAAAATTTGACTATGATCAAATTTTAGAGATTGTAACTAGCACACCTAGATATGGTTTCCTTATTTATGCTAAGTCGGGATTCTCAATGTAGAATTTCGAGGACGAGTCTGATTTTCTTTCCGGAACCGACTCTTCAAACCCAGTCATAAACAAAGGCAAGTACGGTTGTGTTTATTTTCAATTTAGTTAATAATTGTAATATTGCAAGATTGAACCACATTTCTACATGAACTCTCTCCTAGAGTATTGATTGTTATTGATTGTGGGATTGGGGGAGTAGTGTAGTGTTCTATGACCAATACCTTCATATTGCATAATTGTGCGAGCTTACTCCTTTTTCACACGGGGATAAGCCGTATCGTATCACTAGGATACTATTGTACAACCAAGAGGGTCATAAGCATTACATACTCAAATCACATTGTTTTCAATTGTGGAAAATTGCTGGAAAATATTGTTCAAGTATTTCAAACTGTTTAAACTGCAAATTTTTAATTATTAATTGAATTGTTAAATTTTCATAATTGTACTTTGCTCCTTTCCTGACTGGATCCCCCACCCCCAATAGGTTCCTTTGATGAAGCTGAGCTATTGATAAATAGCTACTACGACCCGTGCTTTATCCAGCTGTACTGCCAGAGTCCCACTTGGAGGCGATGATCCTGTGACTAACGAGCCAACTCCCTAGACGATGTTATTCCTTTCTAGTTTGATGTTTTGAATAAAAAGACAGTTTAATCCAGTTTTATTTTCAGTTTATTTGTTGGACAAAGTTTTTAAATATTTGAAATTTAGAGTTGTGTGACAAAATAGATTGTGTTGTTATGATTACCTGCATTTGGATACAGCTTACTGTCGCCGTGTCACAACGGTACAGGCTGGGCATGATATGATTCGACCCAACAATTTAGGACCGGGTCGTGACACTGGGATAACTGTATCGACAAGTGTCTCAACGCACGAGTTAGTATGCTAGAATATTGAAAGACTATATCGGGCGAGTGCCTCAGTGCACAAGCTATAGAATATGAATACCCTATCGAGGCGTGCCTCGGTTGCACGAGTCGGAGGAGGAAGGAACATAAGTCTAACGCATTGAATATTAAGGCGTAGAACATGAAAAATACTGAATCGAGGCATGCATCAAATGCTCGACACAAGGAATGTCGAATAACTATATCAAAACGTGCGTATGTGTACGAGACTTACAAAAAGATGGCTTTATTACGGGAGAGAACAGTTGTGGCACGATCGTGACAGAACTGTTGAATGTGGCATGGTACCTCAAAATGTTTATGGCCTTCGGGGCGTTCGTTGATGAACATTGAGTTGAGGTATTGTGCCAATGGAAATAGAGATAGAAAAATTGCTTGGTTGTATGAAAATAAGACATGCGTTGCATGGTCGAATGGACTTGAAATATTGTCTGTGCACGGGTGTAGTGATATTCCCTCGAACGAGTTAAATGTTGGTGCACCGGTACCGTTCGGCATAGGAGAGACGTGAATTATTGTTGGTGCACATCTTTTGGGCATGACTTACGATTGCTAGTGATGATAAACGACAATTGATGGTAATTCGGCGTCCTTCGAATATTGGGCCAGCAATCCGTACGGGAGGGCGTCAGTTATCCAATTAGAAATAAAAGAGAATCAAGTTAGTCCATTCTGGCGCTGATACACCAATGACCTTCATATAGCTAAGGAACGGTGGACCGAAAGTGCAGGAACACAAAGATCCGCACATAACACTTATAACATGACAGAGAAGGAATGCGGCGTATTCATCTTGTGTCGGTGCAAGGCGAGTGCGTCAGTGTTTGTAAGAAGTCACGAAACAACACGAGATTGCTATGGTTACCTGCTTGCTTATGCGAATCGAATATAACATGCTTGCCTCGATAACATGCTTTGCTACTTTCGAATATTCCATGAAACCGATCCTAAGGAGAACATAGAAAGATAATTAAATTATATGCTGCATGAATCAATACATTACTTAAATGTCGATTTAGTTAAGTGGGTCTTTGATTAGTACAACGAGAACGAAAGTACTAATCCTCCACTAGATTTTTTGCAGGTTCAGGATATGTTCTGCTCGTGACGGAGCTTCGCTTGATCGCGCTGAGGCATGGAATGCCGTAACGTTGAAGCATGCAATCGCATTGATGCTCGACTTAAAACATGATTGATGGCCGAGATATAGAAGGCACGATGTATGGAACGGTGAAATCCTTTGTGGTCAAGAGAGAACTTGAGTGTTGTAGCTAATCTGGCAATTTAGTTGGGCTATTGAAAGCCTTTGTAATCTCAGTTCATTCATCAATAAAGAGAATTATTTCGTATACTGTTTTCTTCATTTGCTAATATCAAATCAAAGATAACCATTTGAGAACTTGTCATCTTGCCTTGTACGAGTGCAACTCCAGACTCGTACGACATCACGTCCCACGAGAACGAACGATTCGGATAAATCGATGTGAGGATGAGCGATTTTTCGGGTCGGGACGTGACATGAGTAGCTGTAGTGGAGCAGGGGGTGGGGAAGGCGGCAGCGGAGCGATAGGCAGTGGTTGCGGTGGCGGAGGCGTTCTCGGCCCTACGGTGCACCGGCTGTGCGCCCGTGGATGCCAAATAGTATTTTCGTTAAAAAATTTACATATCCTCATCACCAAAATCCTAACCCTAAATCCTTTTATGGTGGATAGACGCTAGGGGTAGGGGGCTCTAGTCATCTACTACTGCGAGGTGGGGATTGGTTACCCGGGGGGTGGGGGGGGGGGGGGGGGGGGGGGGGGGGTGGGGGGGGGGGGGGGGGGGGGGTGGGTGGGGTGGGGGGGGGGCGCAACAGGGCCAGGAGAGTCGGAAAAAGATGGTAGTGGTGGGTTTGGTTTAGCAACGGAAAAGAAGAAGGTGGCGGCAGGTAGGGTTTATGGATAAGGAGGCATAATATGGTGCTACTGCTGATAAAGGATGAAGAAGATAATACTGGTGGACTCATGTTTAGGGAGGATGAAGAAGATGTTAATGGTGGGTTATGATTTAGGAATGCGGAAGATGAGGATGAAGGAGAAAGAAGATGACGATGATGGGTTAAAATTTAGGGATGGCATAGGAAGAAGAAGACGATGGCTGTGATGGGTGTATTAAAATGGATATTTTCTCTTTTCCATTCATGCCAACTTCATGTAATTTCTTGTATTGTATTGTATTGTATTATTATCGAAGTGATAAAAGAAGGTATCACCTTGACAAAGTAATTAGCAAAGTCCATATATGACAAAATTTATGGTATTAAGACAAAAAAAAAAAACACCTAAACACAAACATAAAAATACAGCTAATAGCATCCAGAATACAAGGATAGGGGTTATGTGATGGCGTCCTGTGGTTGGCAAATTTATGTTAAATATTAGCGTCCTCATAAAAGTCTTGCTTATGATATTAATTTAGTTCTCTGTTTTGCAATGTTTAAAGTATCCTGATCTGTTTGCAGATTTAAACTTCAGTCATTCGTGTCCTTGTCGCATTAGTAATCTGGTAGTACGTACTAATAACTTGTTGGGTGCCTGGCCGTCTTTTGGATGATCTAGTTGCAATCTTTTCATGCAGCATGGCCAAGAACAGGTCGCATTAGTTGAAAAATTATTCAGGGGGGCGGACTCACCACGTGGTATGGTGAATGGTTAGTCCCTGCAAATGATAATATTTTACTAATTTTGGTAATCTTATCTTAATGAAATTTGGGAATTCTTTGATTAGTTTTTTTTTTCTTCTGATTTTGATATTATCTTGTGTCATTATACCAATAGACGGACTCACCATTTATCACTGCACATGGTGACCCCGTTCCACTGAATAATTTCTCGTATTAGTTTTGCAACCACAGACCATATGTCAGCAAATGGCCGCAGAAACTCTTGTCAGTTTCAGTACACCATCCTTTCTGTTGAATCCGTCTTGGTTTGGGAAATTCTACTACTTTGGAATAGTGATACCAAACGTGACTCACGCAAATCGAACAAACCATGACTCCATATGTTCCTCGAGAAGAGCTAGACTAGGACATGCACAAAAGTTTGGTTCGTTACATAGAATGTTACAGATCACTCATGCTGTTCTGGTGAATTTTTTTTTTTTTGAAATCCCACGCACACACACAATTGGGGGACTCGAACCTTGCCGGTCCCTCCGGGTGTCCGCTCTAATACCACTAGGCTAGAGAGATCGGACTGTTCTGGTGAATTTAATTTTGCAGAGAATACATATATACTGGCCAACAAGAAACCACGCGAGCATTCTCTGGGCCACATCTATCATGCTTCCCCATTAATTGCAGCAACAATTCCTTCTTTCGATTCGTCCTTAAATACGTGACAAGAGGCGTTCATCACTTCCCACCAGTAGTTCTTGTAACAATGACTCTTCCTCTTCTCTGCAATGGCTCAGCTTGGTCGGGATCATCTGGCTTCAGACCGTCAATGGACCGAACTCCGACTTCGCGGTCTACTCGTCCCAGCTCAAGCACGTCCTGTCCATCTCCCAGGTGCAGCTGAACAATCTTGCCTTCGCCTCCGACGCCGGAAGCTTCTCGGCTGGTTTTCCGGGATCGCGGCCGTCTACCTCCCGCTCCAGTCGGTCCTGCTCGTCGGTGCGTCCCTGGGGCTGGTCGGCTACGGCGTGCAGTATCTCTTCCTAGCCAACATCCTCACCACATATCCTACTGGCAGGTGTTCCTCCTCACCGCGCTGGCCGGAAATGGCATCTGCTGGATCAACACCGTGTGCTACCTCGTGTGCATCCTCCGAACTTCCCTTCCGATTCCCGCGTCGCGGTCGGGCTCTCCACGAGCTACGTCGCGCTCAGCGCGAGGGTCTACACTGCTGCGGTGGACGTGTTCTTCGACGTCGAGCCTGGCAGGAAGGCGAAGGCCTACCTCCTCCTCAACGCCGCTGTTCCGATGCTCGTCGCGGCGACGACGTTTCCCCTGCTTAGGGTGGCAGAGGCCGGAGGTGCAGGAACGAGACATGGTAGTCGTGAGTTCTTGGGGATGATTGCCATAACATCGGCCACCGGAGTCTGTGCGGTTGTTGGTAGCATTGGGTCCGGCGGGCTCTGGGAAGTCTCTCATATTGTAAGTCTAGGGACGCTTCTGCTCGCGCCTTTGCTTGTTCCTGTGGTTGTGGCGTTCCGGGATGGAATGGAAGAGAGGACGACGAGTATGAAGCAAAGAAAGGTTCATGTAGACAAGGTCGACACGGAGCTGGCTGAAGAGAAGGAAGTATCATTTGAAGTACTGTGGAGTAGCGAAAGGAAGGAGAAGGAGGAAGAAGAGGTTGGAGTACTCGCACGAGGTGAAGGAAAGGGTGAAGTTGGGTTTGGCGTGATGATAAGAACGGCGAATTTCTGGCTGTACTTCTTCACTTACATGTTTGGTTCGACAGTGGGTCTGGTCTTCTTGAACAACTTGGGTCAGATAGCCGAGTCGCATGGACTGGCCAAGACTTCCACTCTAGTCTCCCTTGCTTCCTCCTTTGGGTTCTTCGGACGACTCGTTCCATCCCTCATGGACTACTTCTTCTCAAAGTAAGCTCACTGTCTATATGTATATATATGTGTGGCATGTGTGCGTCTTCTTTATGTTCTGCTTGACAATAGTTGGGATAGCTGTTGTTGTTATGAGGTATTTTTAAAGTACTATTCTAGGGGGTCCGTTTTTAAATGTTTTAAACTGCGAATTTTAAACTAATCAAATACATATTTTATAATTTTTTAGAGAACGGTTCTAAAAGTGTCTATTGTCAGGTCACATTAAAGAAATATTGTCACTCTTATATAGTTAGAAAACTTTGATCAACCTAAATTGTTCTTATATTTGTTATTCATAGATGTTAAACTAGTCAAAAATAATTCATAAAAAATATTTACAAATAATTTGAATATATTTTTTACTTAATCAGTTTCGAGGGACCAGCCGTCGATCGGTTGGAGGAAAACGTATTGCGAACGTGCAAAACAAACACGAAAAACACAAAGACTAAAAAAATGGTTTTAGAGTATTTTAGGCAATAACTGTAATTATGCTTTTTTGAAAAGGGCATAAATAGGAGAAAAAAAAACCCTCCAAGTCTACGGGTTTGTGATGTTTATAATGACACTAAAAATTATATTACTCTAGGTTTTAAAAGTTTTTGAGCCGACCAAAACTAGTGCATAGAAAAAATTATCAAGTAGAGATTTTTAAAACACTTCTTAAACGACCGTCTCAAAATCTTTCAAGATATATTTTTATATTTTATATTTTTCATATGAGTCAAGTCCATCTTAGTGTACTCTCGCTCACCCAACTTGAATTTCTAGTTTCTCTCTTAAGTCTTAACTATTATTTTTAGACCCTTATAAGTATATACAGTGTATTAGTTTCAATTTTCTGTTTTCTTTTCTTTCATGGTTATGTTTTTTTTTAAATTTTCTGACAATATTTTCTGACTTAGCTTCTATATATGTTTTGCGCAGAAATGGATACATGGTTTCTGGACCAGCGTTCATGACAATTATCATGACCCCAATGACTGGAGCTTTCTTCCTACTCCTCCACTCGGACACCCACTTCCTGCACGTCGGAACCGCTATCATCGGCGCGTGTTCCGGCGCGATTGCGTCGGTCGCTGTCTCCACAACCCCAGAGCTGTTCGGAGCCAAGAACTTCGCTGTGAACCACAACGTCGTCGTCACCAACATTCCCGTCGGGTCTTTCCTCTTCGGCTACCTAGCCGCCTTCCTGTACCAGAGAGAAGCCGGAGGGAGTGAGAGCTGCATGGGACCTGGGTGCTACCATAATACCTTCGTCATCTGGGGATCAATTTGCGCATTTGGGACTCTTCTTTCTTTTATTTTATATATCAGGACCAAAATGTTCACTGCAGAAGAGACTTGTAACAACCTAAACACCGATGAGTTGAGTGTTGTCGTGTAAGTTTCAGACATTTTTAGCTATTTCAGTTTTTAACTTAATATTATAAAAGACAGCAGAGTGATAGGTGGAGGTGGAGGTGGAGGTGGAGGGAAAGTGGCTAGGCACCTGGGTGTGTTAGACAGTGGGGATGGTCGATTTTGTATCTACTTTTTAGCTTCTGGTCAAGCAGCAATATTCTTAAGTTTAGATTTTTTTTTTTAAAACTAGTTCCGCTGATGTACCACCTTTTCTCTCTCTTAAATAAGAAAGATAATAAAGTAATAATTAAGTTCATTCGGGAAACCTAGTATTCTTTTTCTGAGCTCATTTTATTGTATGCGCGCGCTGTCGCTCTACCTCTCGTGAACTCCATAAGCAACATGTCAGGCAATGTCAGGGATGACGTAGGATGGACAGGAACATGCATGAGACGTATTACTCCAAATGTTTGAAATGGGTTTTTGAGATTTTTTTCTTTCCTTTTCCTGTAAACTTGTGACATATTTGTCGTCCTCCGTGTGTCCGTGATTTTGATGTCTGACGAGTGATAGTCCTCTCCAAATCATTCCTCCTTACGTGACAGTCGTGACAGCTAATACATATTAAATAATATTATATTATATAAATAATATATAATTTTACAAATTTTAACCCAAATTAATTATCTTTTTTTTAATGTTAATATAATGTTAATATTAATATTAATATTATTGTTAGTGTTAACGATAATCTAATGTTCATGTTAATATTAATATAATGTTAATATTAATTTAAATTTTAATGTTAATTTTAATTTTAAAATTTGACATGTCAACTGCTACATCAACATGTTATATCAGCGATTAAGGAGAAATAATTTGGAAGAATAACTTAAAAGGACAAATAGTATTATTTTTCGAGTAATTGTATCATGCTTAACCTTTAGGCCTCGTTTGGCTCACGGAAGGGAAATAATTCCTTTGTATTTTTTATGGGAGTGAGAAAGAATTCATGTCACATTTTCTTTTCCTTATTTGGAAAATGAGGAAACCATATAGGAAAGACCGTTTGATTGTTTTTCAGTACTTGGTTGGTGTATGAAAAGAAAACAAAAAATATCAATGTTCCAATAATATACTTCTGTGCCTTGATGAAAGATATCCACATAGGAGAGTTAATGGTAAAATAAGCAATAACACGGGATAATTTTTGTCATAATTTTTTGTAATAAATGTTGGAAAAGAATGAGAAAAAACAATCACATGGGTCAAGAGAGAACCATATTTCCTCCTAATTTTCTCCTTGTCAAAAAAATAATTTTCAAGTTTGTAGCTACCAAAAAAAAAAAATCCTTTCTCGATTCCTTTGATCCGTAAACCAGACAACGACACCTTAAAGGGGAGATTAATGCATTATGCACCATTTGGTTGTAAGTGAAAGCATTTAATTTCCATGGCCTTCAATGGTATCACATAATGAAGGTTGATGGTAAAGTGTCGTCCCACAGAAGAAATTTCTATTCAAATAGTTAGTATGGAACATAACAAGAGGCATATTTTCTTATATATATACTAGCATATGTGTGCACGTGCCGTGTATTTTAACATTTCTTAATTAGTTTAGAAAAACCCTTTAGGAAGACCAAATGATAGTATTTATAATTACTAAGTTATCCTTATTATGTTAATATTAATGTTAATATTAATATTAATATTAATATTATTGTTAGTGTTAACAAAAATATTAATGTTCATGTTAATATTAATGTTAATGTTAATATTAATTTAAATTTTAATGTTAATTTTAATTTTAAAATTTGACATGTTAATATTAATTTAAATTTTAATGTTAATTTTAATTTTAAAATTTGACATGTCAACTGCTATATCAACATGTCATGTCAGCGATTAAGGAGAAATAATTTGGAAGAATAATTTAAAAGACAAATAATATTATTTTCGAGTAATTGTATCATGCTTAACCTTTAGGCCTCGTTTGGCTCACGGAAGGGAAATAAATTTCTTTGTATTTTTATGGGAGTGAGAAAGTAGAATTCATGTCACATTTTCTTTCCCTTATTTGGAAAATGAGGAAACCATCTAGGAAAGACCGTTTGATTTGTTTTTCAGTACTTGGTTGGTGTATGAAAAGAAAACAAAAATATATCAATGTTCCAATAATATACTTCTGTGCCTTGATGAAAGATATCCAACATATGAGGAGTTAATGGTAAAATAAGCAATAACACGGGATAATTTTTGTCATAATTATTTGTAATAAATGTTGGAAAAGAATGAGAAAAAACAATCACATGGGTCAAGAGAGGAACCATATTTCCTCCTAATTTTCTCCTTGTCAAAAAAATAATTTTCAAGTTTGTAGCTACCAAAAAAAAAAAAAAAAATCCTTTCTCGATTCCTTAGATCCGTAAACCAAACGACACCTTAAAGGAGAGATTAATGCATTATGCACCATTTAGTTGTAAGTGCAAGCATTTAATTTCCATGGCCTTCAATGGTATCACATAATGAAGGTTGATGGTAAAGTGTCGTCCCACAGAAGAAATTTCTATTCAAATAGTTAGTATGGAACATAACAAGAGAAGCATATTTTCTTATATATATACTAGCATATGTGCACGTGTCTTGTACGTATTTTAACATTTCTTAATTAGTTTAGGAAGACTCTTTAGGAAGACCAAATGATAGTATTCATAATTACTAAGTTGTCCTTATTAAAATTAATGAACTATTTTTAATTAGTATAAGTATGTAAGGGTATTTTCGAAACAATAAAGCTACAGTAGAAACTCTATAAATTAATACTCGATTATTTAATAAACTCTCTAAGATAATATTTTTGGCCGGTCCCGACTCGGGGATAGGGTGCTAAATTAATAATTCGCTAAAATTATAAGATAATACATTTTTGATAATTTTTTCAGACCCCATATAAAATATAAATTAATAATCTGGAAATTGCTGAGAAACCCAATTTCGGGGTGGGCTTTTATGAAATGCCCACCCGCTGGATAAGTTTTATGAAATACCCAGAATTAAGTATTTTCACGTTAAATATTCCAAGATTTCCTTTTAGATGCCACCCGCTAGAAACTGCTATTTTATAATACCGAAACTACCCCTCCGCCCGAATTGGTCATCTATATGTATTTGAATTCAAAAAACTCAGATCTGGATTGCGATTTTCGTCTTCTTCTTCTTCACGGGAAATCTGAATTCCATTGCTCTCATATTCAGCAGAGATCGCAAAGATCGTTCGTAGTTCGGTGTGTTTTTCTTCAGTCGAACTCAGATCATCGCTCGTCATCATCATCACCATCATCATCATTCATCGTGGAGACATTTGAACTCAGATCTTCAATTGTGGAGAGAAGATCTTTCTTCTTCTTTTCCATAAGAATTATCATCGCTTTGAAAGAAGAACGAAACTCTTTATTCCTGAAAAAACTAAATTACACGTTTTAACACTGAAAATGACCATTCTCCGTCTTAATTAGGACGGAGAATGGCATTCTCCGTCTTAATTAGGACGGAGAATGCCATTCTCCGTTTTATTTAAGACGGAGAATGCCATTCTCCGTTTCCGTCTTAATTAGGACCGAGAATGTCATTCTCCGTCTTAATTAGGACGGAGAATGGCATTCTCCATTTTATTTAAGACGGAGAATGGCATTCTCCGTCCTAATTAACACGGAAAATGGTCATTCTCCTGCGTTTTAACACTAGAATGACCATTCTCCGTGATAAATTACACGAAGAATGGCATTCTCCGTCCTAATTAAGACGGAGAATGGTCATTCTCCGTTTAATTTAGCACGGAGAATGGCCATTCTCCGTCTTAATTAGGACGGAGAATGTCATTCTCCGTTTTATTTAACACGGAGAATGACATTCTCCGTTTCATTTAACACGGAGAATGGCATTCTCCGTGTTTCTAACACGGAGAATGGTCATTCTCCTGCGTTTTAACACTGGAATGACCATTCTCCGTGTAAATTAAGACGGAGAATGTCATTCTCCGTCCTAATTAAGACGAAGAATGGTCATTCTCCGTGTAAATTAAGACGGAGAATGCCATTCTCCTGCATTTTATGGTTAGCTGAAACTTTGGAGGGCCATAACTTTTGACTGGGAGGTCGAAACGAGGTCCCGTTTGTCGCAAAATGAGCGTATCGTCGAGGAGACTGAAAGTAACTGCTTCATGGTTAGACGGCCTTTCGAAATTTTAGATTCGCAAAAAAATGATGTTTGGACCTCCGTTTTAGCACTTTTGTCGTTCGTCCCGGTCTTTCCGAAAATTTTCGACGAGTTTTTGAAGATTTTTGAGGAGAAAACCTAGATTCGAAAGTGAGCAGCGTATGGAAGAAGATGGAGTATTGAAACGTTTTTTTAAGAGCACTTTTGTGGGTGTTTCCAATAAATTAAAAGGAAGGGCAAAAGGGTCATTTGGAACCCGCTTTGGATAAGTTTCTCTAATTCTAGGCACGCGATGAAATTTTTTTTTAGCGGTGGGTTTTTACATAAAACTTTTTTAGTTTTTGGGCATTTCATAAATCTTCCCATTAATAATTCCTTATATATAGCATATTACATGAATGATTTATGAAGGTTTCTTGAAAAATGACTCAATTGTCTTTTGTTTTTTGTTGAAATCAATTTTCCCTTGAATCTCGTCTCTAATTTTCCTTAGCATGGTAAGAACTTCTGGTGTTGTTTTCTCATAGCTCAACAAGAAATTGTTCAATATGATTGCCGCTTTAATAGCTTCGTTTCGCGAAGGGGGCTCCATTGTAGAACTTTCATCATCTTCTTCATCGATATCATCTTTATTAATTCCAATAACGCTTTCAATAATTTCTTCATCAGTCAACAACTGTGCAACTACATTTTCTTCTGGGTGAGTCAGAACATCTTCGACATCCATTGCATACACATGCATTGTATACAATAATTAAGTGGAAGCTTGAAAGGTGTTTGTAAACTACGTAAGTATTTTACTATAAATTAATAAAATATTAATTAATATATAAATTAATAATTATTAATTTATCGATTAATTAATAACTCTTTTAATTAATAAATTTTGGTGGTCCCAAGTGTATTATTTTATAGAGTTTCTACTGTAGTTGGATAGAATCTATCCAGATAGAGAAGGATAATTTTGGTATATTTTATGAATATTTTAATTTCTCTCTTATGTCATACTTTTTTATGTCCAAATTACCCTTGTACCATATTAAATTGGGATTGGTTTAAAATTTAAATTTTTGTTTATTTGTCATCATTAATTGTTAGAGTTCCAATGCAATTAATTCTTCTAATCCCTCATCTTAACGTTTTTAATGTTTCCAACCATTAAGTTTTAGTCTTCCCAGCCATTACTTTTTATTTGTTCTTGATTAGCCATTACTTTCTTCTTGATTATTTTCTATTTCCTATTTTTTATTTTCTATTTAAAAGTTTCTATTTTCTATTATTTATTTTTTTGTTTAATTTTTAATTTTTAATTTTTAATTTTTAATTACTCTTAATATCTATTTTTATTTTTATTTTTATTTTTAGATTTTTTTAATTTTAAATTTTAACTTCTAAATTTTAAACTTTAAACTTTGAATTTTAATTTTAATTTTTAAAATTTAAATTTAAAATTTAAAATTTAAAATTTAAAATTTAAAATTTTAAATTTAAATTTAAAATTTAAAATTTAAACTTTTAAATTTTAAATTTTAGTTCTTAGATCTTAATGTTAAATTTTAGTTCTTAGATCTTAAATTTTAAATCTTAAAATTTAAATCTAAAACTTAGAATTTAAATCTTAAATCTTAATTCTTAAATCTTAAATCTTAAATCTTAAATCTTAAATCTTAATTCTAAATTTTAAATTTTTAGTTTTAAATTTTTTAGTTTATAGTGTTCACGTAGGTGGGGCTGTAAAAAGATTCAACCCATTCGGCTCGTGTATCCTCTTTATTCGAATCTCGTTCGTGGGTAGATCGGTACATTAATTTTTAATTTATAATTTTTAGTTTTTAAGTTTTAATTTGTAGATTTTAATTCTAATTTGCATTTGTATTTTTTATTTTAGTTTAATGTTTTAAAATTTAAAATGTAAATTTTTGGTTTTTAATTTTTAATTTTTAGTTTTTGTTTTTAGTTTAAAATTTAAAATTTAAAATTTTAATTTTAATTTTAATTTTAATTTATTTTTTAATTTTTAAAATTTAAATTTAAATTTTTTTTTATTTTTTTTGCATTTGTACTTTCTGCATTTTACTTTTTAGTTTTTAATTTTTAGTTTTTAGATTTTAGTTTTAATTTTATATTTTGAATTTTTTTTCTTAATTCTTTGATGCATTGAATTATATAGTAGAATATATATATATATATATATATATATATATATATATATATATATATATATATATATATATATATATATATATATATTTGTTAACATGTGTTCTAAAGGCACATATTAAAAAAAATTAATACATAACCTTTTGCTTTGAAAATTGTTATCAAAACTCAATAAACATTTAAAAAAATTATATTAAAAAATGTAATCAAAATTTAATAAAAAAATTTTTGCATTGAAAAATTATTTATTGGATCTTGAAAACATGTTTAATACCAAAAAATTATTTTTTAAATATTTATTAGAATAATAATAATAATTTTTTAAGCAAAAAATAATATATAAATTATTTATAATATATATATATATATATATATATATATATATATATATATATATATATATATATATATATATATATATATATACAATAAGCTAGTTGGACAGAATCTATCCCGATAGAGAAGGATAAATTTGGTATATTTTACGAATATTTTAATTTATCTCTTATGTCCTACTTTTTTTATGTCCAAATTACCCTTTAACCATATTAAATTGGGATTGGTTTAAAATTTAAATTTTTGTTTATCTGTCATCATTAATTGTTAGAGTTCCAATGCAATTATTTCTTCTAATCGCTCATCTTAACGTCCAACCATTAAGTTTTAGTCTTCCCAGCCATTACTTTTTCTTTGTTCTTGATTAGCCATTACTTTCTTCTTGATTATTTTCTATTTCCTATTTTTTATTTATATTTTTTTATTTTCTATTTAAAAGTTTCTATTTTCTATTATTATTTTTTGTTTAATTTTAAATTTTAAATTTTAAATTTTAAATTACTCTTAATATCTATTTTTATTTTAATTTTAATTTTAATTTTTATTTTTTAGATTTTTTTTTTAAATTTTAAATTTTAACTTCTAAATTTTAAACTTTGAACTTTGAATTTTAATTTTAATTTTTAAAATTTAAATTTTAAATTTAAAATTTAAATTTAAAATTTAAAATTTAAACTTTTAAATTTTAAATTTTAAATTTTAAATTTTAAATTTTAAATTTTAGTTCTTAGATCTTAAATTTTAAATTTTAGTTCTTAGATCTTAAATTTTAAATCTTAAAATTTTAAATCTAAAACTTAGAATTTAAATCTTAATTCTTAAATCTTAAATTATAAAGTTTAAATTTTTAGTTTTAAATTTTTTAATTTTTAGTGTTCACGTAGGTGGGGCTGTAAAATGATTCAACCCATTCGGCTCGTGTATCCTCGGTCAAAGCTTTATTCGAATCTCGTTCGTGGGTAGATCGGTACATTAATTTTTAATTTTTAGTTTTTAAGTTTTAATTTGCAGATTTTAATTCTAATTTGCATTTGTATTTTTTATTTTAGTTTAATGTTTTAAAATTTAAAATTTAAATTGTAAATTTTTAGTTTTTAATTTTTAATTTTTAGTTTTTGTTTCTAGTTTAAAATTTAAAATTTAAAATTTAAATTTTAAATTTTAAAATTTAAAATTTAAAATTTAAAATTTAAAATTTTAATTTTTAATGTTTAATTTTTAATTTTTAAAATTAAAATTAAAATTTTTTTTTATTTTTTTTTTGCTTTTGTACTTTCTGCATTTTACTTTTTACTTTTTACTTTTTACTTTTTAGATTTTAGTTTTTAATTTTATATTTTGAATTTTTTTTCTTAATTCTTAATTTTACTTTTTCTTTTTAAATTTTAAATTTTAAATTTCTATTTTCTAATTTTTAGTTTGTAATTGTTAATTTTTAGTCTTTAAATTTTTATATCTCACATATAGTATAAGTTAATATTAGGTTTTTGGGTCTCCAAATTGTTTTTAGGGTCCAAATCAATGTTCACGTAGGTAAGGATGTAAAACTAAAAGTTAAAAACTAAAAACTAAAAGTAAAAAGTTAAAACTAAAAAAAAGACTAAAAAGTAAAAAGTTCAAAAATAAAAAATAAAAAATAGGATTTTAGAAATTAAAAATTAAAAACTAAAAATTAAAAATTAGTAATTAAAACCTATGGCCGAACTCAGTTGGAATACCACTTCAAACAGAAAAACTAAAAAATACCTTTTAATTTTTAGTTCTAATATTCTATTTTTTATTTTTATATGATGGTAAATTTATTACGTAAAGAGCATAAGTATTTCAACAAAAAGTATTTAAGACTTGGGAGTAACCGTTAATGATTTATACAACAAGTTTAATCGGAACTTGGCTAAGTCTTGGCTCGGACTCGGTTCGTGTTCGTCCGAGCTCGTGAGCTAAATCTTGTCGAGCTCGATCATTTAGAACCTCTAATCGAACCGAGTTTAAACACCATTTTTGAGCTTGACCTGAAGCTCGGTTCGAATGAATCTCGTTTGATTATTTAGTCGAACCGAGTTCGAACACACTTTGATCGAGTTCGTTTGTTCGATTTTCTGGACTAACCTTGGACAATTTAGAGACACAAACCTAATATCAACTTATATATGAGACCCTATTATTTTTTATTGTTATATTATTTCCTATTTTATATTTACGGTTTCCTATTTTCTATTTTTTATTTCCTATTTTCAGACCATATTTTATATGTGAGATCCTATTACTTTTTTTAGTTTTTAATTTTCCTATTTTTAGTTTCCTAATTCCTATTTCTTATTTCCTATTTTCCTATTTCCTATTTCACAGTTCCTATTTTCTATTTCTATTTTCTATTTTTTTTATTTGCATAAATGTGATAAAACCTACACCATGACAAAGTGTCAGATGATCATACGTCACCACCTGAATCATCAATGATCAACCACCAACATAATTCGATGATCATTCCAAATATAGATGTTCATACAATGCACTTGTGCCAACTTTTTCCATCAAATATATGTTTCTCGTTTTCTTTTTCAAATGCTTCTCTTTCTGTTTCTCTACTATTTGTTCACATAACAACATTTAGTTAAACATGAAAGCACCTTCATTATTGTTTAATTGGATTGAACATTTGGAAAAGAGAAACAAAAATGAAAAATAATATTTAAGGGTAACTAATTAAACAACCCAATAGAGTATTAATGACTGCATTAAATGGTTTCTATCCGGATAGATTCTATCCAAAAATCAGCTTCCTTTTCGAAATTGTGAGCACCCTAAATTTTGGGGTTGATTTTTTTTTATTTTATTTTAATTTTCTGATTGAGGGTAATTTTGAAATTTCGTGTTTATAATTATTTTAATAATGATATTTAATTCATGATATGATTTTAGGTGATTTTAAATTATTTTAAAATTATTTAAATCAATGACTTGTGGTTTTGACGTTTTGCTAGTGAAATCCTAGAGATTGTTTGACCTAGAGCCTAACCATGTGATTATGATATTTTAATATCATTTTTGGCCTAAGAATATTTTTGTATTTGACCTCTTTGAATTATTTTGATATTATTTTATTATTTATGATATTGTTTTGGGGTTATTTGAGTCGGGTTCGAATTTCAACTCAATCCGACTTGAAACGGGGACCCGGGGGTAGTTTGACTCTAGTGGGACCCACACACTAGTTAGACATGGCCCACATGATATTAATTTTAGTCCACATGATAGAAATATTTTTGTTAGAGGTTAGACTAATTATTATGGATAAGGTTAGTGTGATTAGAGACTTTAGAATGACTAATTTAGCCCCAACCAATTAGCCTTTTCCTAATACTCATAGAATAGGTTAGTAGGGGCTTTTGGACTTTTCCTAATAGGACAAAATCACCTTTATGGCCAGCCACAATAAGGATAGGGTTGAGCCTCCCATTTGTCATTATCCATCTATTTTTCTCTCTCTTGTTCTTTCCCAAATTCCTAGAGAGCAATTCCTAGCAATTTCTCCACCAAATCCTTCCATTTCACGACCAAATCTTCTTCTTTCCATCTCCATTCTAGTCAAGGGGGAAGCTACCCAAGTTTGGGAGGATTCGGAGCTCGTTCGTGTCCTTTTGGAATCTCTACGTGTCGGTGTCGCTCCGGGAAGGTTTTTCTTCGATTCGATCTACCGGGAGGTATAAATCCCTTCTCCTTTTTATTTCCTCATGCATATAGGTCTATTTTGAACCCATAGGAATGACCCCCATGGTTGTATCTCCATTTATGTCTATTTTGTGTCCATTTGGAGTTCATAGGAGTGTCCTTTGTGTTGTGGATGTGTTCATGTTACATATATAGATTTATATATATATATATTGTAAAGAGAGTGTATCTATATTTACATATGTAATAAATGGTTCATGATGATTATATAATCAAGTTTGTGAGTGTGGTTCCTCATATTATTATTGCTATTATTGTTGTGGATAATTAGGATATATATTGTGTATTCTTTTGGCTCAAACTATCTAAATCCGTCATAATTTTTATCCACGTTTTTAATTTCAGCCCTAACTTCGAAATGTCGTAACTTCTAGCTCAAAGCTCGGTTTAATCTCCCATTTTTTTAAAAGAAGCGTATTGAAGTTAGCTTTCCAAAAATATGTATTAATAGGCCTAATTCTTTCTGTAACTTTCTGGAGAATTATTTGAGTGTCAGCTATACGAAAAACAAATGCGTTCTCGGTGTTTTCGCGATTCCGGAAGTTTCCGGAAACGAAAATGCGATCCGTTTAAAGTTTCGGAAATCTAACACATAGATCTATAACATACTTTAATCATAGAGTTTAATTCATGCTGAGATGGTACATTATTTATTATTAGTAGGAGTTACTATTCGGTATATGCATTTTGTGCACCCTTGTGTGTAATATAATGTTCTATTTGATTTTAACCCATATTAATGTATATACATTATGTAATTAAATAGAGAATGCAAGCATGAGTAAATATTTAAATAAATGATGTATGAGGTGTAAGTATCCTATCTAATGTAAGCATGTATAAATATGGCTTGTAATGAATATGTAGGTTTCATAGTATGTAATGTATGGTACATATAGTAGTGCAAGAGAATAAATGAATGATGAATGAATGCAAGCATGAATGTAATGTAATAATAGATGTAATGTATGCAATATACAAGTTAATGAGATGTAATGTTCTATGTTAACACAAATCCTATATTACCTCATGTACCCCCCTTACACTATGTTGACACTATCACACTTGACACATTGTTCACTTACACTTTGACACTCTTTGATATGTATACACTATGTATGTCCATTTAACCCTCACTTGCCCCTTTGCCATGTTCACATACACACACATAGCCTATTAAATAAGTATTTATGAATACAGTTAACTTAGCTATGTATGTATATTACATATATGTTAGCATATTGTGTTGTAATATATAAGTTTATATAACCATTTGAAATGCCATGATTATAGACCTAATGTTAAATACCAATATATGCATGTGTATATATGTGTAGACATATATAGCTTAAAGTAATAGATTACCTAGTGTATATCCAATGTGAATTCTTGCCTATTTGAGTATTGAATAATTGCATGCTATATAGAGTTGGGTGTATGTTGGCTTGTATAGCCTTATATTGATGTGTGCTTGCTAGGATAGTCTTGGTTAGGCCTAGTAAGACTTGCTGGGTTAGGACATGACCTAGTTTGACCTAGTTGACTAGTGCAGTTGACCAGAGTTGACCAAGGGCTGACTTTGGCCTAGTTTGACCTAGATTCATGTAGTTTGCATTGTAGCTTTCAATTCTCTTGTATTTTACATATCATGACTCATATTACTCTGTTTAGGACATTGTGACTCTGGTGCAGGCATCTGATATTATACTACTCTTTTCAGAGTAGCAGGCGAGTACATTCTCTGATAGTTCTCTCATTTATTTGTCAATTACTGTACTTCAGTTCTAGTTAGCTGTATGTGATTCTCTGTTACAAATACGTATTTTTATTTCTGAATCCATGTATGCGACACACATACTTACTTGTCTTACCTCTATTATTCGAATCACCATACGAATCACCATACGAATCACTATTCGAATCACCCTATTCGTATCTTCATATGTTGGTTGGACTTTTATTTGATTGATGTGTCGGATTTTGGATTCATTTGTATTAGATGGGCGGGGAAATACTTGATTAGACATGTGAACATTCCTACTATTCGAACCACCGCCTGTGAATATATTCGAATGATAGCCATTCCACACCCGGCCATGTGTGTGATGTGCCGGATTTACCCATAGCCGTTTACATGTCTAACTAAGTATTTTAAAACATACTTGGAGAATTTATTTGAATCATTATTAGAACATCATGTGAATCACTATTCGTATCACCTTATTCGTATCACCTTATTCGATTCACCTTATTAGAATAATGATTAGAATTACATTGGACTCATCTTATATTAGACTCACATTGGGATTACACTCGACTTATATTGTACCATCTGAACTCATTATGTTACTCTAGTTCAGCTAGATTTTATTTTACAGTCTTTATTGCTATGATTTCTTCTCTTGTTTAGTTACTTACTTTCTTTGTACTTTATCTGTCTCTCCATACCATCACCTGAATATAAACTGCCATATTCATCAATATAACTGTCTATAACTGCTTTATAGTTCTCTGTCATTTACTTGAGTTTTCTAGATGAGATGTGCTCGTTCCTGTCCTGACTGGACCTGTTGATAAATTTTACAGATAGCTTGGAGGTTGCCTGCTAGCCTAGAGGAGACACAGTAGAGATTGTATAGATAGTTATTTTAGTTGTCTTGAGTTGTATTTACTTGTGGATTACTGTATTTGAGTTTTGAGATGTATTTCTAGGATTATGTATCTTAGACACTTAGACTTCTATCTCCTGTATCTCTTTTGGATTTCATGTTTATCTATCTTTATCATTCTATCTTAGATCGTGATTGAGTTGTAGCTCTGTGTTGGCCTCCTTATGGAGAGTATTCATATTATGCTAGTTATAGTTCATGACCTAGAACAGCGTTCTACCGCCGACACTGCGGCGTAGGCTGGGCGTTGTTACGTACTCGTACCCTCACGGTGGGTGCGGGTCGTGACACGTTTTTAGTGGTGGCCCATGCAGGTTGAGTTTATGTAGTGGTATTCGAACTTGAGTACCACTACAGCCTGCAGTAGGAATAGGATATATCTTGAAGATACTCAATCACAATTAGGATCCCTTGAGAGATTCCTGGGACGACCCTTGAGAATCTTGTTTAACTTCGATTTGAAAACTCTTTTTTCCTTGATTTGATTTATCTTTACTTTTTGTTGTTGAATTTGATTTTGATGTATTATTATTGAATTTGAGTTTGTATTTATTGAATTTGATGAAGGTTGTGGAATTTTGAATCTTGATGTTAGCTGTAGCATCCGAGTTTGTAGTTATATGATTTGAAAGATTTTGTTCATTTCTGAATTTTGATGTTCGTTGATAAATTTGATTTTTTTTTGTATTCATTGTTGATTTTATTTAATTTTTGGCAAGATAAAATTATATGGGCTAGGTCATCTAAGTTATGAAAATCTTGTCTTATATAGTCACATTAGCCAGCATGGTGAGGACATATAGTCTGATTTTGGATATATTTCTCGGGTGTGGAAATTTAAGGTTTTCGCAGCCAAGCTAGCGGCATCGCGAAAATGTTAAATACCATGATTCTAGAGGTATGTGCATAAGTCAAGGACTCTGTGATTATCGTAGCCTTGCTCACTAGTATGACGAGGATTTAGGGTACCAATATGATTTTGGATAGACGCATATGATTATCAGATTGTACCTTAAATATTTTCGAACATGTTTTTGCTACTTTTGTTTCAGTCATTCAAAAAAAAAAAGAAAGAATTATTGTTGTTTTGTTTCTCATTGTTTACTTAGGATGTAGCTTTAGCTATTTTTATAAACCTTGTGTAACTTCTTACAAAAATTTATTTCTTCTTAATACAATAAACAATGATTTTGCTAGGCCTTATTTTGGATTTGGTATTATAATTCTTGTTTCAAAAAAAATGGGTCCCTCTTTTAAATAGATAAGCAGAACAGATTCTATTATCATTCTTTTCCTGCCAATATTTTTACTACCATCATTCCTTGTCTTATATACCTGTCCTGATTATATCAATTTCCTGTCTCATATATAATTCTGTCAGCTATATCTTGAAAACTCTTGAATCTTTATATCATTTTTTATCTGAGAAATGTTGAGGAAGTGATATAAATCATCTAGTTCGAAAATGATGTAATTGGTTATCATATGATGATTTTGTAGGAATCAGAGTGTTGGATGTCAAATATGAAAAATTTGAAATGGAGATGTGGTAAAGGTTTAAAATGAAATCGAGGAATAAATGTTATCAATTTAGAAACAATCACAGAAAGTGGGTTATGAATAATTCATGGATGTATTTCAAAACTAATGAGGATGTTTAAGGTCAACCTAGTTTTGAGAACTTAAAAATCTTTGTTATTGATTCTTGGGAACTATTACAAGGCTATGTAGAAATTTAGAGATGGAAAGGAGAATTTAATCGAATAAAATGATTATGCGAAATTGAACTAGATATTGTAAGATGGTGACTAGAGACAGAGAGAACACAAGGATTTTACGTTATAGAAATTATTTTAGATGATTGGAAGAAAATTGTATAATTCAAAAAAATATATTTGAAGGTGAACGTTGAAGAAAATATGAAGGTTGATTTATAAAAAAAGAATAAATTTTGTGTGACATAGTGGTATTGGAGTTTAGTGAATACGAGACTCGATTTAAACAAGTCTAAGGATTCCATAAACTGGATTTAGAGGTTTCGGATCTAATTTAAAACGAGGTGAAGGAATTTGAAATTTTGATTAAATGAATAAGTGTTGACTCCTAAAAAGAGGGGTATGTTTCGTGGAAAATATTTTAGAACTTAAAGATTTTGTCTATGGTGATTGTGGTAAAGATTTAGATGACTGAAGGTTATAAAATTTCGATGATAGTTATATAGAGATTGATTTTCATATTGGGACTTGTGAGAAAAAAAAAGAATATGGTTTAGCAAATGATAAACTGATAGTATTAGAGAGGAATGATTTGCTGACTTCGTATAAAATCTTTTCCTGTTTTCTCTAAAAGGGGTTTTTCAATATCATTGAATCCTAGTTTCCTTAATCCGACCAAATCGACTTCGATTATCTTTTCTTATCATATTTATATCTTGGGTTTTACTTAATTGAATTAAATTTGATTGTGACCTGAATCTCTATCCTTGTATGCTCGATCTCAGACTTTGTTGAACCTGTCCTCCATATTGCCTAAATCTTGATTTTCCCTAATTTGATCAACTTAGATCGTATCAATACTAAATATTCTTAATACGTATTGTGATTGGAAATTTTCCATGGAATTGGCTTTCATTCCTTAACTTTGATTTTGATTTTCTTTTTTTTTTCTGAACCCTTTAAAGATAATGGGTAGTTACTTTCTTTATTTTTATGATAAGTATCAGTTTTCATATAGGATGGCAGACTGCCTTACAGTTTTGATGGTTTATTGTTTTTTGTAACTTTTATTTAGCACCCTAGATTGCATGTGTGTTTTGATACCCTATGACCGTTTTGGTTTAGCATGACTAGAATACCTAGATGAGACTTTCACTACCACCGTATGCCATGACCCTGTATGTCGTCCTTTTGATGGTATGATTTATTTAAGTTCTGGGATTTGATTGTGGGGGTTTGACCTAGAAGGATTACGAACATTTTAATTTCGAGGACGAAATTTTTATAAGGTGGGTAGGATGTGAGCACCCTAAATTTTGGGTTAGTTTTTTATATTTTATTTTAATTTTCTGATTGAGGGTAATTTTGAAATTTCATGTTTATAATTATTTTAATAATAATATTTAATTCATGATATGATTTTAGGTGATTTTAAATCATTTTAAAATTATTTAAATCAATGACTTGTGGTTTTGACGTTTTGCTAGTGAAATCCTAGAGATTGTTTGACCTAGAGCCTAACTATGTGATTATGATATTTTAATGTCATTTTTGGCCTAAGGATATTTTTGCATTTGACCTCTTTGAATTATTTTGATATTATTTTATTATTTATGATATTATTTTGGGGTTATTTGAGTCGGGTTCGAATTTTAACTCAATCCGACTTGAAACGGAGACCCGGGGGTAGTTTGACTCTAGTGGGACCCACACACTAGTTAGGCATGGCCCACATGATATTAATTTTAGTCCACATGATAGAAATATTTTAGTTAGAGGTTAGACTAATTATTATGGATAAGGTTAGTGTGATTAGAGACTTTAGAATGACTAATTTAGCCCCAACCAATTAGCCCTTTCCTAATACTCATAGAATAGGTTAGTAGGGGCTTTTGGACTTTTCTAATAGGACAAAATCACCTTTATGGCCAGCCACAATAAGGATAGGGTTGAGCCTCCCATTTGTCATTATCGATCTATTTTTCTCTCTCTTGTTCTTCGCCAAATTCCTAGAGAGCAATTCCTAGCAATTTCTCCACCAAATCCTTCCATTTCACCACCAAATCTTCTTCTTTCCTTCTCCATTCTAGTCAAGGAGGAAGCTACCCAAGTTTGGGAGGATTCGGAGCTCGTTCGTGTCCTTTTGGAATCTCCACGTGTCGGTGTCGCTCCGGGAAGATTTTTCTTCGATTCGATCTACCGGGAGGTATAAATCCCTTCTCCTTTTCATTTCCTCATGCATATAGGTCTATTTTGAACCCATAGGAATGACCCCCATGGTTGTATCTCCATTTGTGTCTATTTTGTGTCCATTTGGAGGTCATAGGAGTGTCCTTTGTGTTGTGGATGTGTTCATGTTACATATATATATATATATTTTATATATATATATATATATATATATATATATATATATATATATATATATATATATATATTGTAATGAGAGTGTATCTATATTTATATATGTAATAAATGGTTCATGATGATTATGTAATCAAGTTTATGAGTGTGGTTCCTCATATTATTATTGCTATTATTGTTGTGGATAATTAGGATATATATTGTGTATTCTTTTGGCTCAAACTATTTAAATCCGTCATGATTTTTATCCACGTTTTTAATTTCAGCCCTAACTTCGAAATGTCATAACTTCTAGCTCAAAGCTCGGTTTAATCTCCCGTTTTTTTAAAAGAAGCGTATTGAAGTTAGCTTTCCAAAAACATGTATTAATAGGCCTAATTCTTTCTGTAACTTTCTGGAGAATTATTTGAGTGTCAGCTGTACGAAAAACAAACGCGTTCTCGGTGTTTTCGCGATTCCGGGAGTTTCCAGAAACGAAAACGCGATCCGTTTAAAGTTTTGGAAAGCTAACACATAGATCTATAACATACTTTAATCATAGAGTTTAATTCATGCTGAGATGGTACAGTATTCATTATTAGTAGGAGTTACTATTCGGTATATGCATTTTGTGCACCCTTGTGTGTAATATAATGTTCTATTTGATTTTAACCCATGTTAATGTATATACATTATGTAATTAAATAGAGAATGCAAGCATGAGTAAATATTTAAATAAATGATGTATGAGGTGTAAGTATCCTATCTAATGTAAGCATGTATAAGTATGGCTTGTAATGAATATGTAGGTTCCATAGTATGTAATGTATGGTGCTTATAGTAGTGCAAGAGAATAAATGAATGATGAATGAATGCAAGCATGAATGTAATGTAATAATAGATGTAATGTATGCAATATACAAGTTAATGAGATATAATATTCTATGTTAACACAAATCCTATATTACCTCATGTACCCCCCTTACACTATGTTGACACTATCATACTTGACACATTGTTCACTTACACTTTGACACTCTTTGATATGTATACACTATGTATGTCCATTTAACCCTCACTTGCCCCTTTGCCATGTTCACATACACACACATAGCCTCTTAAATAAGTATTTATGAACAAAGTTAACTTAGCTATGTATGTATATTATATATATGTTAGCATATTGTGTTGTAATATATAAGTTTATATAACCATTTGAAATGCCATGATTATAGACCTAATGTTAAATACTAATATATGCATGTGTATATATGTGTAGACATATATAGCTTAAAGTAATAGATTACCTAGTGTATATCCAATGTGAATTCTTGTCTATTTGAGTATTGAATAATTGCATGCTATATAGAGTTGGGTGTATGTTAGCTTGTATAGCCTTGTATTGATGTGTGCTTGCTAGGATAGTCTTGGTTAGGCCTAGTAAGACTTGCTGGGTTAGGACATGACCTAGTTTGACCTAGTTGACTAGTGTAGTTGACCAGAGTTGACCAAGGGTTGACTTTGGCCTAGTTTGACCTAGATTCATGTAGTTTGCATTGTAGCTATCAATTCTCTTGTATTTTATATATCATGACTCATATTACTCTGTTTAGGACATTGTGACTCTGGTGCAGGCATCTGATATTATACTACTCTTTTCAGAGTAGCAGGCGAGTACATTCTCTGATAGTTCTCTCATTTATTTGTCAATTACTGTACTTCAGTTCTAGTTAGCTGTATGTGATTCTCTGTTACAAACACGTATTTTTATTTCTGAATCCATGTATGCGACACACATACTTACTTGTCTTACCTCTATTATTCGAATCACCATACGAATCACCATACGAATCACTATTCGAATCACCCTATTCGTATCTTCATATGTTGGTTGGACTTTTATTCGATTGATGTATCGGATTTTGGATTCATTTGTATTAGATGGGCAGGAAAATACTTGATTAGACATGTGAACATTCCCACTATTCGAACCACCCCCTGTGAATATATTCGAACGATAGCCATTCCACACCTGGCCAGGTGTGTGATGTGCCGGATTTACCCATAGTCGTTTACATGTCTAACTAAGTATTTTAAAACACACTTAGAGAATTTATTCGAATCATTATTAGAACATCATGTGAATCACTATTCGTATCACCTTATTCGTATCACCTTATTCGTATCACCTTATTCGATTCACCTTATTAGAATAATGATTAGAATTACATTCGACTCATCTTATATTAGACTCACATTGGGATTACACTCGACTTATATTATACCATCTGAACTCATTATGTTACTCTAGTTCAGCTAGATTTTATTTTACAGTCTTTATTGCTATGATTTCTTCTCTTGTTTAGTTACTTACTTTCTTTGTACTTTATCTGTCTCTCCATACCATCACCTGAATATAAACTGCCATATTCATCAATACAACTATCTATAACTGCTTTATAGTTCTCTGTCATTTACTTGGGTTTTCTAGATGAGATGTGCTCGTTCCTGTCCTGACTGGACCTGTTGATAAATTTTACAGATAGCTTGGAGGTTGCCTGCTAGACTAGAGGAGACACAGTAGAGATTGTATAGATAGTTATTTTAGTTGTCTTGAGTTGTATTTACTTGTGGATTATTGTATTTGAGTTTTGAGATGTATTTCTAGGATTATGTATCTTAGACACTTAGACTTCTATCTCCTGTATCTCTTTTGGATTTTATGTTTATCTATCTTTAACATTCTATCTTAGATTGTGATTGAGTTGTACCTCTGTGTTGGCCTCCTTATGGAGAGTATTCATATTATGCTAGTTATAGTTCATGACCTAGAATAGCGTTCTACCGCCGACACTGCGGCGTAGGCTGGACGTTGTTACGTACTCGTACCCTCATGGTGGGTGCGGGTCGTGACAGAAATTCAAAAATTTCACCATCTAAGTTTTCCTATTATATAGTAGACTAGCATATGTGCACGTACCTTGCACGTATTTTAACATTCTTTTAATTAACTTAGGAAGACCAAAGGGTAGTCTTCCTAATGATTAAGTTGACTTTATTAAAATTAATGAACAATTTTTAATTAGTATAGACATGCAAGGGTATTTTCGGAATTCAAAATTTTCACCATCCAAGTTTTCCTATTATATAGTAGAATATATATATATATATATATATATATATATATATATATATATATATATATATATATATATAATATTTTTTACGCTCCCACCAGGAATCGATTTCCTGACCACTCGGACCGCATGCCTCACCACTCACTACAAGAAAAATGACGATTCTTGACGGTTTATAAGTTGACAGTCGTCAAAAACTGTCAACAATAGTGGTTATCTTGACGGTTTTAGGCTTACATCAAGAGAGGCCACATTTTATGTTAGTTTAGCAATTTTATAGTATAATAGTTGACGGTTTTAGATGATCCATCAAGAAACATCAATTTATTTATTGACGTTTTGATGAAAACCGTCAACAAATGTATGTGCGAAAAACTTGGCGAGATTTTTTTCGGCTGCCATTTTAGTAATTTTTTTTAAAACTTTTATATTTTTTGACGGTTGTGGTTCTTTTTAATGGATGAATCCAGCAAAATTTTTTTTTTTTCCGATCGTCCCCTTCATTTCCTTCCCTCTTTCTAACCTTAGAGAGAGCCCCTCACTCTCTCTCCTCTAAAGAGTATCCAACAGAGCCCTCACTCATCTCCTCCTAAGAGCCCTCCACTCCTCTATTCTTTCTTCTCTTTAAGAGAAACCCTAACCCTATTTTTTCCCATGGACGAACTCCCAACAATGGAGGTCGACCCCTCTTTTATCACATGCCACCCTCCCCATCCAGACCGTCTTCGCCATCGGCAAGCTCGTCCTCCTCGTCGCCACTGACCGCCACCTCCTACCTGCCCTCCACCGTCCCTTCCTCTTCTATCCCAACACTGCCTAATGGATCCCCGCCCCGGCTCTCTGTTCTTCGGCCCTCTCCGCTGGTGCGCGGCCGACTCGGCTAGGGGATCCCTCTATGTGGCGTCCGGCGTTGGTCTGAAGAGGCTGGTCTGTCTAGAGGGGCTGGATGGGGCATGTGTAATAACGGAAGGGGAGGGAAGATGGTGGTCGCTAGCAGAGGGGGGGGCACACTGTCATGGACGTGGCCACGGTGGGCCTGACACCATGCCACTCCCAAATCGGCTGCACCACCGCCTCCATAAGGAGTACCTCCTCGACCGCTTCCGCTCCGAACTCTCCAACAATTTTGGGGTACATTTTCTTCCTTTCCTAAGTATGTTGTTCAGTTTTTGGTTGTTATCATTGCTGGAGGAATTCTGGAAAATTGTTCTTCATATTATTTTTAAAAGGGGTGAAGACTACTTATGTCACGTCCCGATCCGGGAAATCGCTCGTCCTCGCTAGATTTTATCCGAATTGTCGTCCTCACTGGGACATGATGCCGTACAAGCCTGGAGTTGCGCTCGTGCAAGACAAGATAACAGGTTCACATAGTGTTTATCTCAAATTGATAACATAAGCAGCGGAAAAAAAATAGAGTATACAATAAGAATCTCTTTTATTGATAACAAACTGAAGATTACAAAGGCTCTGAATAGCCCAACATATTATGCCAATTGACTACAACGCTCATGATCTCTCTAGCTCACAAAGAATTATATTGTTCCATACATTATGCCTCTTTATAGCCAACAAGTAGTCTTCGGCCGAACATCTCCATGTCGTAAGTCCGAACGCCTATGCGGTAGCTCCTCTTGAACGCCAATGACTCCATGCCTCGGCGCGTCCAAGCCAAGCTCCGCCCCGAGCCGATCATAACCTGAGCCTGCACACAAACTAGTGGAGGATTAGTGCTTTCGTCCTCGCTTCGCACTGATCAAGACCCGCTCGCACCCAAACCAAACACTAAATATATTTAGTGAAACATGCATCTTAATTTGTGATCTTCCTATTTAGCCTTAGGATCAGTTTTATGGCAATATTCATGCATAGAAACTTATCATAAATGTGTCCGATATCGTATCCCTGCGGCAGATATAGTTAGCCATGATATGAATATAAATATAGTGCGTGCTCCGCTCCGTCCCTTTTTTTCCTAGCCTGCAATGGTTAGAACTTAACATAAGAAATCATACTATTCACGCAACCAACCATAAACATAGCCATATGCATAAGGGGAGTAGGCCCTGCGCATGCACCCAACTCTAATCTCAGCCCACCGGCCCTATCTATATGAAGGTCACGATGTTTCGCACCGTAATGGACTTGGCATCCTTATGTGTAAGCCTATGATCGCTTCGATATGGGTTGCTAGCCCAATATACAAAGGATCCCAAACTTACTGATATCATAGCTTATCATAATATTGGCAGGTCGTAAATCGTCCGAATGATGTGCACCATAAATACCGTACAAAATTCCCTCATAGGTCGAACGGTCCCGGTGCCCTGGTCGTAACCGTCCGAGAGAAGTCGCACCCGTTCACGGGTCATCCGAGTCCATTGACCATATAATACGCGTCATAGCATACAAGTCATATCATTCAACCAATCTCACGTTCCATAATATAATCCTTCGCCTCTATA
The DNA here is from genome assembly GCA_029216955.1 of Iris pallida. Lineage (NCBI taxonomy): Eukaryota > Viridiplantae > Streptophyta > Magnoliopsida > Asparagales > Iridaceae > Iris > Iris pallida. Next base: position 2,385,808 of record JANAVB010016999.1, on the reverse strand, counting down.
TCAAGTTCTCAAGTTCCTTCGGCGTTATGCCCCAACACATCCGTATTGATGCACGACGCCCAATGGCTTAGACATCTCATACTCATACTCAATACATTTCATTCATAAGTTATTCACATAACCGTGGTTCCGTTGTTACTTAGTCATTTTGTAGCTTTCGTGCACGAGACTTAGTATTTAATGTTCTCGGAGCCGTGCACGTGGTGCACATCTCGATATTGTCTTTCAATGTTCTACTACCACCGTCCTACCGTGACCCGTACACTTGATGCACGTCGCTTCAATTGTTCAATGTTCAATATTCTATCTTAATGTTCAACATATACTTAGACCCGTAATCGTTCGAGCCACGCTCGCTTACTTAATGGTAACTTACGCACGCATACAAGGATATATTTTATTAGACGTGAAGGAATATGGAGAGAGAGTCAAGAACCCGCCCACCTTAAGTTGATACGCCTTGTCGTTCTGCCGAGTTGATGCGGCTCGATTTTCATAACTTGGTTGCATAGCTAACTCTCGGACTTAGCCATCCCTTTGAACTACTCGATTGATTCGGCCTACCGCGTCTATGCCACATTACGTTGTAAGACGACGATTTGGTTTCGCGGACACTTTACTGAATAAGGCAAAATACCGACTTTTTATTGTCCAGCGTAAAAGCATAGCCTGCACACCAGATCAACTAAAATCATCACTTGCTCAAACAAGACTTATCCTTTGCATCGATTCGATTCATAGATTCCAATCGACTCAAGGCTTACCTTTGGCCAACGTAACTCTTGCATCGATTCGCATCGATACTTCATTAAGTCAATACAACTCTTCGAGTCAATGACTCATCATAATGCACCGTGCAGAGCGGAGAATTACATAATATACCACTCAAAACAAGGTTCATCCTCGAACAGAAATCAACACTTAAATCCAATTGTCTCACTAGATCGTTGTCCGATCTCGTGCTACTATCGTTCGAATCATACAACTTAGTTTGGATCATACACATATTTTAGGCGTCCCACCAATATATACATTTTAGCCAAGCTCAGTTGTGTTAGGGTTATATACTAAAAGCATTACTTTTGTAGTAACCTTATTTCTTTAAATTTTGAATAAGAATCATATGGGCAAATGTTTGCATATTATATTTGTTGCAAGTGTTAATGCAAATGTTTGATATTCTATATTGTAGATAATATGGTGTGTGGTGTCACACAGAAGATAATATTTTCAATTTCTTATGGAGTATATAAATAGTTCACAGCCTAGATGGACTTAGACAATCTATTGGAAAGGTTGTAGTGTAATCTGGTATTAGTCTATCTTGACTATAGGTATACACTAGTACACTTTGTATGTATTGAACAGGACCACTTGAGGTTGTTCTTTTTGTACTGACTACATAAGAGAACAAACATCTATGTTATTATGGATGCTTGTGCTCTTAATCCGGATATAATAACGAACATGTATATGCAGTGTGCATTACTTTGACTCATAAAAGAGTGAGATTCATTATGGATCAACAACCTCTATGAATTGGGTAATAACATTGTATGTATGATGGGATGTTGATTATAAATGGAATCCATGTCCCGATACATTGGGTTGATGATGTCCCCTTAAGGAGCTTATAAGGATTGTCATGTAAACCCTGCAGGTGGATTATATCCGACATGACAAATAAAGTTGAGCGGTACTACTTAAGGATAAAGATGTCGAATCAATATAGTTGTCAGTAACTTAATTTGATCAACGGACATACGACATCTTAACATGGGGAGCCAAACGAGCATATAATAAAAGGAGTCCACAAACATAATTTGGGATTAGGGAGGTAGTGCAACAATAGCTCATTAGTGGACCAAGCTATTGTTAATGGGCCTGGATTGTGTGTTCGGGCTGAACACGGGATATCCAGATCCATTAGGAGGCCTAAACCTAATTTCTCCTCATGGTCCCTGCCGTAGACTATATATATCCTCTATTCTCTGGCCGTCAGATGACTGATCAGAAATCTGAAACTTTCTCTAAATTCGTGATTCACGTAAGAAGAGAAAGAGAGGGCTGCCAAGGAGAAAAAAAGGTTGGGAGATCGTCGTCCACACGACGTTGACGTCCAACTCGAGGAAGGAATACGTGTAGAAGATCTTGGGATCGTCCACTCGAGATTGCCAGGAATATACTTGTCTCCTTTCCGTCGCAGGTATAATTCGTGAACCCTAGTTTCCGCCTATAAAGGGTTAGAACACGTATTAGATCTGTTTAACTTTCTATTGATCAATACGCACACCAAAAGAAGGGTCCTGGGAATCTCCAGTTCCATCAACTTTGGATCTACGTATTGATTGATACGTCCATGTTGTCCAATAAAACCTGCGCTGTGTATTAGTCGATAGATGTAGATCTGTTCTAACTCGATTTTACAAGCATCTTAGATCCAACTATTATGGTCCAATGCATGTTTTTGATTGTGTTGTTTAAACCACGGACATGTCGTGGATGTTGTTGTTGCTGTGGATGTAATTAAAATCACGAGGGTTGATCGTGCTTATTATTTTAATTTTTCAATCTAGATTATGTGTGAACTCCTTCGGGAGGCATAGGATTGATGTAATTTTAATTATTTTTTATCAATCGTGATGGCGGGTGGTGGCTGTTTCTGATGCCGAACCCTGAATAGGTCTGCACAGCGACAAATTTGGATTCAGATAGTTGAGGATGGAGCAGCAAAGATGACCATAATAGTTGGATATTTTCTCTTATTTTTGTCATTTTACTTTTTCTGATTATGCATGTTTATTATTGTGTGGTTGTTTTTTTTGAAAAACAAAGCCTACATTAATAATGGACAACATGGACATAATATCAACTAGTAGAAAAACCCTCATTGTTAAATAACTAAGTGGGAGAGGATATTTATTTAGTATAAATCATATGGTCTCTATTACTGGTTTGTAAGTAGTGTAATTATACTTGCGTGTTGGCTTTAGTGCTTTCCTCCATATCGGATGAGTATAATTATGGATCACCAGTACAAACTTCCTTAGGGATAATTGTAAAAAGTTACCTAGTATGTGTTCACTTCTCCATCTGAAGGAACTCATTACAAGGTAATGGACTTAGTATTAAGTAATGGTATACACTTAGATACAAATAATGATATTCTCCCCATCTGAGTCACTGCTATTATTTGTATGACCAGAGTAAGACCAGCATATTAATTTTATTTGTCATAAAGTTATGTTGACATGATAGTAAAATTAATAAGAAAAACCTAATTGAACAAATTTGAATTTGTATACGTCCACACTATCGTGGCTTGCTAAATTCATGGTGTTCAAGGTGTTGGTGAATTTCTTATTATTGTTTTGAGGGAATCAATATTTAGTTAATTCAAAAAGTTTTTTTGCCCTACATAATTTATTTATGTGATTCTCAGGATTTCAAAAAAAAGGGTTTCTTTCAGTCCACTTATGGTGATTCTTAAAGAAAACAAACTTACTGGATCTAATTATATTAACTGGAAACGTAATTTGGACATTCTGACTGCTGAGGAGTACAAATATGTACTTGTTGAGGAATGCCCACCTAAGCCTGATGCTAACTCTGATGAAGAGGTCAAAGAGGCTTATAAGAAGTGGAAAAAGACAGATGAGATGGCGCAGTGTTACATTCTGGCATCTATGTCAAATGTACTGCAACATCAGCATCAGGCCATGGCCATTGCTTATGACATGATGTATAACCTCAAGGAACTCTTCGGACATCCGAGTAGAGCAGCTAGGCAGTTTGCTATAAAATGTTTGATGAATACAAAAATGGCTGAGGGTACACTAGTAAGGGATCATGTTCTCAAGATGATGGGTCATCTGAATGAGATGGAGATCCTTGGAGCTAAAATCGATAGGGAATTCCATGTCGATATCATTCTCGGGACTCTGCCTAAAAGTTTTGACAATTTTTGCCTTAATTACAACATGAACAAAAGGTTGTATAGTTTGGCAGAACTTGCAAAAGAGCTACAGGATGCTGAATCTCTCTTTAGGCAGAGTGGTTATTTTTGTTTCTGAAAATGTTTCTACTTCTAAGCCAAAAGGCGGTAAGAAGAAGAATAACATTTAGAAACAGGCAAACTCAGCAAAGAAGGGCATGGGACCTCAAGGCGCGGTGAAAAAGTCGAAAGACAAATGTTTCAAGTGCAAAGGGTCAGAAATTGGAAGACTGATTGTCCACTTCTTAAACAAGGAATAAACAAGGCATATCATTTCTAGTAGTTGAAACATGTTTAGCGGGTTATCCTGGCACCTGGTGTGTAGATACAGGAGCCACTAATCATGTCTGCACATTATAGGGGTTCCAGGAAACCAGACGACTCAGTAATGGAGAGATATGCTTGTTCATAGGTGATGCTACAAAAGTATCGGTCGTTGCATTAGAAGATGTTACTTTATCTTTTGGTAGAAATAAGTCTTTGACATTGAGAGATTGTCTTTATGCACCTTCACTTAGAAGGAATTTAGTTTCTGTTTCTATGTTAGTTAAGGATGGATATTCATTTATTTTAATGACAATATGTTATTAGAAAGAATAAACATTTTATCTGTTCTGGTGCATTGGTTGATAATTTGTATGTCATTAATCCTATTTCGTCCATAATACAACTTATGGAAATGAATAATATGTCATCTAACTTAAATAAGAGAAAAGAACCTTCGTGTATGAACCAAACATATCTTTAGCACTTGTGATTGGGGCATATTAACCTAAGAAGGATTCAAAGACTGGTTGAAGATGGACCTTTGAGTTCATTGGAAGTGGAGGCACTACCAGTCTGTAAATCCTGCTTGGAAGGTAAAATGACCAAAAGGCTTTTACGGCAAAGGGGTATAGGGCCAACGATGTGTTGGAATTGGTTCATTCTGATTTGTGTGGACCCATGACTATCCAAGCTAGAGGTGACTTTGAATATTTTGTCATATTTATTGACTATTATTCAAGGTATGGATACATTTATTTGATGCGCCGTAAGTCTGAGTGCTTTGAAAATTCAAAGAGTACAAGGCTAAAACGGAGAAATGTCATAGAAAATGTATCAAGTCATTACGATCATATCGTGGTGGCGAGTACCTCTTTGGAGAGTTTAGAGATTATTTATCAGAGGTTGGGATTCATCCCAATGGACTGCACCTGGAACGCCCCAGCAGAATGGTGTAGCCAAAAGAAGGAATAGAACTCTTATGGAGATGGTTAGATCAATGATGAGTTATTCGGATTTGCCAGATTGTTTTGGGGATATGCCTTAGAGACTGCAGCTTTATTTTGAACTTGGTTTCTTCTAAGTCAGTACCTCTTACTCCCACAGAGCTGTGGATTGGACGTTTAAGCCTAGTCTGAAACATGTTCACATTTGGGGTAGTCTAGCACATGTGCTAAATAGAAAGAAGATAAGTTAGAATCTCGTAGAGAAGTACACTTATTTGTAGGCTATCCAAGAGGAACGAAAGAGGTTTTTTATAGTTCTAAGGATCAGAAGGTCATTGTTAGCACCAATGCCCGATTCTTAGAGGAAGACTATGTGATGAACCATAAACCCACAAGTAGAGTTGTTCTAGAAGAACTGAGACGTGTGACACCGAATACTTCAGTACCAACAGTACAAGATGGAACCACAAATAACTGCACAACGTGTCACAAATGTTACACCACAATCGATAGTGCCTCATCGTAGGGAGGGTTGTGATACAACCTGATAGATATATGTTCTTGGGAGAGTCGTCAGACTTCATCCCTGAGGAACATATTATGATCCCTGTACCTACAATGAAGCACTCCAAGATAAAAGATGCAGAGTCTTGACAAAAAGCAATGATATCTGAAATAGAATCTATGGATTCTAATCAGGTCTGGGAGCTTGTAAACCATCCGTTGGTGTAAAAGCCATTGGATGCAAGTGGGTCTATAAGAGAAAAAGAGGATCAGACGGTAAGGTTGAAACCTTTAAAGCTCGGCTTGTAGCAAAAGGTTTTACTCAAAGAGAGGGTATCGATTATGAGGAAACCTTTTCTCTTGTAGCCATGCTTAAGTCTATCCGGATCTTTTATCTATTGCAGCTCATCTCGATTATGAGATTTGGCAAATGGATGTCAAGACAGCTTTCTTAATGGAAGTCTTGAGGAAGACATCTATATGAAGCAACCAGATGGGTCATTGAAAAAGGCCAGGAGCATCTTGTTTGTAAGCTCAAGAAGTCCATTTATGGACTTAAGCAAGCTTCCAGATCTTGGAACATATTTTGATCAGGTGATAAAATCCTATGGATTTGATCAATGTCAGGATGAATCATGTGTATACAGAAAGTGTGATAGAAACGTGTGGTGTTTCTAGTACTTTATGTGGATGACATCTTGCTCATTGGAAACAATGCGAAAGTGTTATCTGATGTAATGGTATGGTTATCCAAACAGTTTGATATGAAGGACTTGGGAGAAGTAGGTCACATCCTTGGGATCAAAGTTCTACGAGATCGCAAGAAAAGGATGTTGGGCTTATCCCAAGCTTCCTATATCGATATTGTACTAACTCGTTTTAGTATACAAAATTCTAAAAAAGGTTTCTTACCTTTTAGACATGAAATTGCTCTATCAAAGGAGCAGTGTCCGAGGACACCTAAAGATATAGAGAACATGAAGGCAGTACCTTATGCTTCAGCAGTAGGAAGCTTAATGTATGCAATGCTATGTACGAGACCAGACATATGCTTTGCCGTAGGCATGGTCAGCAGATATCAGTCTAACCCAGGACAAGAGTACTGGACTGCCGTAAAGCATATTTTGAAGTACCTGAAAAGGACTAAAGAGTATATACTAGTTTACCAGGCAGATAGTTTAGTTCCCTTGGGGTATACAGACTCAGATTTTCAGTCAGATAGGGATTCCAGAAAATCTACCTCAGGTTATGTGTTTACTTTAGAAGGTGGAGCCATTGTGTGGAGGAGTATCAAGCAAAAATGTATTGCTGATTCTACCATAGAAGCCGAGTATGTGGCAGCCTCTGAGGCAGCCAAAGAAGCGGTTTGGCTCAGAAATTTTCTGTTGGACTTGGATTTGGTACCTAGTTTGCCTAAGTCTATTACACTTTATTGTGATAATAGTGGTGCAGTTGCAAACTCGAAGGAACCACAAGCCCATAAGACAGGCAAACACATTGAGCGCAAGTACCACCTGATACGAGATTTCGTAAAGAAAGAAAAAGTTATTGTGATCAAGATAGGATCAGCCGACAACCTAGCTGATCCCTTTACAAAGAGCTTACCAGCTAAGGCTTTTGATAGTCATGTCGAGGAATAAGAGTCAGATGTGTAGCAACATGGCTTTAAGTATAAGTGGGAGATTTGGAACAATATACTGAAAAGCAATGCTTTGAGTATAAGTGGGAGATTGTTAGGGTTATATGCTAAAAGCATCACTTTTGTAGTAACCTTATTTCCTTCAATTTTGATGAGAATCATATGGGCAAATGTTTGCATATTGTATTTGTTACAAGTGTTAATGCAAATATCTGATACTCTATATTGTAGATAATATGGTGTGTGGTGTCACACAGAAGATCATATTATCAGTTCCTATGGAGTATATAAATAGTTCACAACCTAGATGGACTTGGACAATCTATTGGAAAGGTTGTAGTGTAATCTGGTATTAGTTTATCTTGACTATAGGTTTACACTAGTACACTTTGTGTGTATTGAACAGGACCACTTGAGGTTGTTTCTTTTGTACTGACTACATAAGAGAACAAACACCTATTTATTATGGATGCTTGTGCTCTTAATTCGGATATAATAACGGACATGTATAGCAGTGTGCATTACTTTGACTTATAAAAGAGTGAGATTCATTATGAATTAACAACCTCTATGAATTGGGTAATAACATTGTATGTATGATGGGCTGTTGATTATAAATGGAATACATGTCCCGATACATCGGGTTGATGATGTCCCCTTAAGGAGCTCACACTACCAAAATTTATCGTTTTAGCGACGGCCGCATCCGTCGCTAAGACGACGGTAATTACAATTAGCGACCGAGTACCGACGGATATTGGCCAAAAACATCCGTCGGTAATCAGCTCGTCGCTAATAACCTTCCGTCGCTAAGTTGTCGTCACATGACGGATTAGCGACGGATAGTCGACGTTACAATACGAAGACTTAGCGACACGTTCCCGACGGATTTCGTCCATTTCAACTATTAAGTATTGAACTGTGTAGGAAATAGCGACGTAACTTTCCGTCGGTAACCCGTCGTAACAGCGTATCAGATCGTATCGATCCGTCGCTATGCCGTCGGTATCCATCGGTAATTAACGACGGATTTGCGACGGTTTTATGACGGACTATCCGTCGATCAGGTTCTGGAAATGCTTGGCATTTCAGCACCATGGTGACGAAATAGTCGTCGCGAACCCATCGCTACCGCGACTCAACAGCGACGGATTACTGACGGATTATCCGTCGCCATAGTTCTGGAAAAGTCATGCATTTCCAGAACCATGGCGACGGATAACCAGTCGCTAAGCCGTCGTCAATTACAGCGACGGTTTAGCGGCTGGTTATCCGTCGCCCGGGCGACGACGTGTCCGTCGCTGTTCCGTCGAAGCTTATACCACCAGAACGTTGTCGACGGATAATCCGTCGATAATCGTCGCTGCCTGGAAACAGTTTAAAAACTCCAGATAGCGACGGATTATCTGTCGAAAACCGTCGGCAACTGGGAATATCCGTCGCTAAACGGTCACTAGTCCGTCGCTAACTGGGTTTTTTGGAAAAAAATTGCAGCACTTTCCCTGTTCACAAATAATGCATAAACCAAACCAATATATAATGCACACCAATTATCCAACAATCACACAGACCAAATATATAATGTACACCAATTATCCAAGAATCACATAGACCAAGTAATGCACATACGACCAATTATCCAAGAATCACAGACCAAACCAAATTAATAGAAAATAAATATCAATTATCCTAAAGAGTAACATAATATCGGTGCTATAAGCCGATTATAGCACAATTAGTTCAAAGCTCTCACAAATAATCCAAATTTTCTTAATACAATATTTTAAGAAGAAGGAGGTCGATTGTCCGTTCCCGTATTCGACCGACGCATATACTCCTCCACAAGGTACGGAGGCAAGGAGTCGTAGACAACACTCGGAAGTCGGCGAAGCTGCTCTGGGGACATGAGATCCATGAGTGCCGTCACAGCCGTAGGCGGTAGCACAGGGGCTTCAGGTTGAAAGAAAGATGGCCCATGGAAGACGGACCGACACCTGCAGTCGACGAACCAGTAGAAGACGGACGAGCACCATCAGCAGACGTACCGGCAGCAGCAGACGGACCGGCAGCAGACAGACCGGCAGCAGACGCAGGCGGAAAGTACGTGGCAAATTGCTCCCGCAAGGACGACACCGCCTCGTGCAGCTGCGTAAGCTGCGACCTAACATCATCGTCTGCCCGGGCCATGGGAGGAGGCGGTGTCGGTGGAAATCTCTGCGTCGCCATATGCAATGGCCCTAGGGAGCCGACTCCGTACAGGTACCATTTCTTAAAGCCGCCGACGGTATCTACGAACAAGTCGTTCCAAGCAGCCAAAGAAGAGGGCGTCCGGAAGGGCATCGTTTCACCGACATCCTCGGTGTCAGGTAACTGAGCCCGACTAAGGGCCTCACGATACGCAGCCTATCAAATGAATGTGTTTATATTATAAGATTTACCTAAGTTGTAATCTAAATCCTATGTTTCACTAAGTTAAGTGTGAATCCTAAGTTTACCTAAGTTATAGTCCGAATACTTTTAATTCTAACGTTAATCTCATAATCATAAGTACTTACATCAGTCTCCTTGGCCCTCTCGTCGACGAAGCTCCCGTCCTTCCGTCTTTGTGCGTATGCTGGAAGACGTCGTGCATGGTGACCGATTCTGGCGCCCTTCCCTCCTTCACCGCCCGTTGGGCCTGCATACGAAATTTGCGTAGAAACTAATTAACTCCTTTAATAATACCTAATTCGATAGTGAAATAAATTTACGATTGCTCACCAGATCTGCAAGTGTGCTGCGTGAGACCTTGATCCCCCGTATGAAGGCCCGCGGCAGATCGTTCACCTTCGCCTTCGCCGATTTCTCCTTGTATGCAGGGTTATCCATCATGCCTAAGAGGTCCTCATAATAGTCCTGCCGGATCCAATTCGGCCTCGTATGCCCCATCTTTAGGTCATGAATCATATCCCGTATCTTCTTCGAGCATGCGCTTCGGTAGGTCATGCGGATCCCCTCTTCGCGATGGGGGGGCCACCAGTACGTTCTCTAACACAAAAAATCAATTATCAGGTAATTTACAAAATGGTTGATTAAAGAATCACATAGACTTAACCAAAAAAATATAGATATACCCTCAACTCGTCGAGCCAGACGTACTGCTCGGTTGGGGGCACCGACGTAAAGTTGAGGTAAGGACCGTGGAAGTTAGCCCTGATAATTTCTCCAAGGGCCCTGCCAAAATTAAACGGAAAAAACCTACAAAGAAGAAACGACTGGATTATTAACTTGAATAAATGAAAGAAATTTAATAAATTAACTTAAATTTACTTACGAGATCCCCGCGGGCCATAGCTCTCGTCGGAACTCGCCTCTCGGCCTCTCTGGTGCCGTCGGAGGATCCGCGGGTCCGCGTATGTACTCCCCAGTAACCGGATGGAACCGAGTATGGGGGTACTCCGGGGCCCACTGTGCAGTAACTGGGGCATCCCCTGGTGGATCCGCTGCTGGTGGTTCCGATAGCGGATCGGATCCGCTAGCAGATTCGGACTGATGCCTCGATGAAGTGGTCGATCGAGGGCGGGATGCGTCTGTGCCCGGGGTACTCCGGGTCGGGCTCGCTCGATGGGGTCACATCCCGGGAACTCTGAACGACCACGACCACCAGCACCAGTACGACCACGACCACGACCCGCACCACCACCACCACCACCACCACGACCACGGCCAGCCATCATGACCTGTAAATAGAACACATAAACATAATTAACAATATGAAAGTGTAAATGGATATAAAAACTAAACTAAAATATACATGCCACCAGTAGGGAGACGAGTGCCGCCGCGACGAAAAAGACTAGGAGTGCCATATGCAATAAGTAAATAATCGAATGAAAAAAAAACAATTCACGTAATTGCTTTTATGAGGTCAAACTTAATTCACGTAATTGGAAGTATTTTTACTATACAACAATATTTAACCTAATTATCGTCTTCGTTCTCATCCTCGGCCTCGTCTTCATCATCATCCTCCTCATCCTCATCCTCATCCTTATCTTCATCGTCAATTTCTGTATCCTCATCCCCATCAAATTCTTCTTCTTCTTCTTCTTCTTCTTCTTCTGTCTTAAATTTGGGACAAGATGCCTCTTTCTCCCCTGGTTGACAGCTAAGTCTTGTGTATCAACCTCTTCCTCCCCTCTATTTTTCTCAACAATATCTTCAACAACTCATTGTATCTGAGTGTTGTCCCAAGTATTAGAACTTTTCGATCTGGTCCTCTTGGTATGCTGGGTCTCCAACGTTGAATGTATTTCTAGATTTAATCTTGCATACTGCCCACCAGTCAAATCGATCTCTACGACGCCTTGGGTAGCTTGTATAGTAGACTTGAACAGCCTGATTTGCTATTGCAAATGTATCGGACCCTCTATACCTCCTGCGATGATTTATATCGACGAATCCAAATTGTTTATCGATTCTCCAACCGATATTTGGTGTCGTATCGAACCACTCACATTTGAACATCACAATATGCATATCATGTGGGCCAGTATATTAAATCTACAATATCCCGAAGCACTCCATAATAGTCAAAGTCCGGCTCGTCGTCATAGACGGTGCCTCTTATGCAAACACCGGAATCCTTGGTATTGATGCCGTCATTGATAAATTCGACATTTATAGCATTCTGAGTTGACTTAAACCTGAAGCCATTAACGACATAGCCTGGCCAAGTCTTTATTTGCTTCTTCGGTCCCAGTGCCAGATAACGAACACTCTCATGAGTGAGTGTTGTTTCAGGCAATAAAACCTGTAAACAAATATTTATAATTTAAATGTTTCAGATTATATATTAATAATCTCAATTATAATCACAGTTACTTACGTATTTGCGAAACCATGACGGAAATGTACAATCAACCTCTCTTTGAAGTCCCTCATCGGTAATATCGGGTCTCCTCATTTTGATTTCATCTCTAAATACACTATTAGAGAAAATAAGAATATATAAGTGTAGTCACTTACTTCATTAAATTCGAGATTATAACGATATTTAGTGTACTGACTTACTTCTCCAAATCTCTCACTTCTTGTATGTCACAGTTTAACAAGACATATCGGTGAGCGGCATCATACTCGTCGTCTGTTAACCACCGACTTTTACTAGCCCCAACAGGCTTGCCCCTTACATTGAATATTCCTCCATCCTCAACGTCCTCGTCATTCCTTTGAGGTCTATTTCGATTTGTTTTAACATGAGTATCGAAATAAATGGAGCAGAAGTTTGAAACCTCTTCGATAAGATATGCTTCGCATATCGAAGCCTCTACATGAGCTTTGTTGCCAACTTTCTTCTTTAGATGGTGTAGGTATCTAGAGAGACAAATTATCTTGAGAATTAAGAAAGAATTTTAAAATAAATAGAAATTCAGCTTAAATTATATCGATATTTATGTACCTTTCAAATGGGTACATCCATCGATAATGAACAGATGCACCGACACGGGCTTCGTATGCTAGATGAATCGGTATGTGTTCCATGCTGTCGAAGAAGTCAGGAGGAATATTTTCTCCAACTTGCAAATTGTTAAGATAATCTTCTCCTCAAGTTCAACCATGTGTTGCACAGTCAACTTTGTTGAACAAATATCCCTAAAAAATATTGATAGTTCGGCCAACGGAACCCATACAGCAGAAGGCAACAACTCTTTCAAAGCAATGGGCAGTAATCTTTCCATAAACACGTGGCAATCATGACTCTTCATTCCCGTTAGCTTGCGTTCATTGAGGTCAACGCATCTAGACAAATTCGACACATAGCCGTCGGGAAATCTTAAAGTAGATACCCACTTGCAGATTATTAATCTATCTTCTTTGCTCAATGTGTATTGTGCTATCGGCTTACTTAATTGTCCAGCAGCTCCCCTTTGTATCAAGTTCAGATAAGGACGCTTGCATATCTCGGCAATGTCTTGTCTTGCTTTTGGATTGTCCTTCGTTTTCTTTAATGTCCATGACGGTATTGAAGACATTATCGAACACATTCTTTTCGATATGCATAACATCAAGATTATGCCTTATAAGATTATCTTTCCAATAAGACAAGTCCCAGAAGATACTCCGTTTGGTCCAGTTATGGGTTTGTCCGAACCCATCGACACGATTGTTCGATGGATCTTCCATTACAGTAGGAAAATCCTTTACATCTTTCCAAATATCGTATCCCGACAATCTGGCAGGCGGATGAGAAAATTCTTGTTTTCCAGCTCTGAATGCATCCTTATTCTTTCTCCAAGGATGACTCGCGGGCAAAATTGACGATGACAATCAAAGAAAAAAGTTTTTCCTCCATGCTTAAGGCAGAACGCCTTACTATTTTGCATGCATATCGGACAAGACAGGGTACCGTGAGTACTCCATCCCGACAGCATACCGTATGCGGGAAAATCATTGATTGTCCACATCAGTGAAGCTCTCATCGGAAAGTTCTGTTTCCTGGAAATATCATACGTCGTGACGCCGATCTCCCATAGCAGTTTTAGCTCATCCACCAACGGCTGTAAATATATCGATATTTTCGTCGGATTTTTGGGACCCGGTATGATAGCTGTCAAGAACATATAAGGAGTCTTCATACACATCTATGGTGGCAGATTGTAAGGGGTCAGAATGACCGGCCAGCAGGAGTATTGAGATACCGACTGCCCGAAAGGGGCGAATCCATCAGAACATAGCCCCATGCGTACATTTCTGGGCTCTGCAGCAAAATTCGGATGGCGAAAATCGAAATATTTCTACGCCTCTCCATCCGAAGGATGTGACAATTCTCCATCGTCCTTTGTGCGTTCTTCGTTGTGCCACGTCATGTGTTCTGCTGTATTCTGAGACACATCCTCTGCAAGCGCTTCGTGATCGACAAGTAATGCATATACTTGTAAGGACGTTTTCTAGTTGACTTTCCTTTTCCCCTGACTTCCTTGTAACGATCCGCATTACAGAAGCGGCAACTTTCTACATCCTCGTTCTCCTTGTAGTACAACATGTATCCGTTGCGACAACAATCTATCTTGTCGTACCCCAGTCCCAGTTGTCGGATCATCTTTGACTTGTAGAAGTTTTTTGGAAGCTCTTTTGATTCCTTCGGTAATACCTCCTTCATTAGTTGTGTAATCCGATCATAGCAAGTTTGTGGCAAGTTAAAATCGGACTTTATGTTCAACAACCGCATCGTCACTGACAGTACGGAATGTGGATCACAACCAGGATATAAAGAAGTTTTAGCATCCTGAAACATATCATAGAACTCCTTCGCCTCGGGATTAGGATCCTCCGGATCAAAATTAGGCCCTGCCGCATCGTACACCATATCTCGAGCAAGGTTCTGCACGTCTCCATAATCAACGGAGCATTTGTCGTCATCGGCGACAACATCCGCTGCAGCATTATCATCAAAAGCATAAGTAGCAGCATTCGCAACCTGTCTTTCGGCATATAGTTCACCTTGCGATGACCACAGGTCGTAATCACGTACGAAACCCTTACGGGTTAAATGATCTCTTACACTCACCACTTCTTCGTAACGTCTATTGCGACAATTACGACATGGACACTTGATTTTGTTACCGTCCATAAACTGAGCTTTGCTCATGGCATACTTAAGAAACACTTCCACGCCTGCCTGAAAATCGTCACTCACACCTATTCTGCTCTCGTGTTGTCGTTTGTACATCCATGTACGATCAACGAAATAACGATCCATCACAGATTAGATGTAAAAATCTGTATAGTAAGACAAACTAAACAGAATTAGTATATAATCATGTAACTGGTGGATCCGCTAGTATTCTAGCTCGAGAAGAGAAAAATATAAATACTATTGTTACTAGTAGTTCGATACCGATACCGATAGTTCGATACCGATAGCATGGTTTAAAGTATCGGCCGATACCGATCCGATACGGCCGATACCGATACGGTTTGGCATGTTTCGATCCGATACCGACCGATACCAAATATTGACCGATACCGACTATATATGGGGGTCTTTGTTCTGGTCAATTCGGCAAAACCAATCGGTAAGGGTGACTACTATTTCATATAATTTCAAAAACTAAGAAATAACGCTGAAATACTTAAAATTATGCCTACATGTATAAAATATATGTTTTTAAATGTAAATAATTTATTAATAATTATTTGTTTTCCGATACCAAAGTCCGATGCTCCGATACGATACCGCCGATACTACCGATATCGCCGAAACCAATACTCATAGGAATAGTCCGAAACCGATTCCGATGATTGTGAACCTTGACCGATAGTGCGATACTGATACCGATACCGATAGTGCGATACGATACCAAACTAAGTCAATCTATCTATTTCTAAATTGCAAGAGTCCACTTCTAGGATATGGGAGCTATATCCTAAATATCTAGTCTAAATTAACTTGGTTAGGATACTAGAGTGTCCTTATTATCTAGCAAGCACTACCTTAGTCTAGTCACACTAGCGTTAATTACCTATAATTCCTACCATGTCTACAATCACACATTACACCCAAGCCGTCCTGCATGCTAATTATAATAGGCACATATATATATGTATATCACAGTTAGATGCATAGACCATGAACCCAAACACTGACTTATGCAGATAAAGAACTCGCACTGTCCTTGACACAGTGAACATATACACCATGAACCCAAACGCCATATTCACATTTACTAATCCAAACACCACCAAACTAATGGATAACACCCAATATGGATAACACATTATTTAGCCAATATATAAATTAGATGAATTTGATAAGCAAAGCCTCCGCCGCCCCGACCAAAGCCCGCCGCCCCAAGCCCGCCGCACAGCCCCGACGCCCCTGCCCCAAGCCCGCCGCCCAGCCCCGACGCCCCGCCCCAAGCCGCCGCCCAGGCCCCGACACCCCGCCCCAAGCCAGCCGCCCAGCCCCGACGCCCTGCCCTAAGCCCGAATGTCCCCAAGCCGCCGCCCCTGCCCCAAGCCAGCCGTCCATCCCCCGACGCCCCCGCCCCAAACCAGCCGCCCAGCCCCCGACGCCCCCGCCCCAAGCCCGAATGTCCCCAAGCCCGCCGCCCGCCCCAAGCCAGCCGCCCATCCCCCGATGCCCCCGCCCCAAGCCAGCCGCCAGCCCCCGACGCCCCCGCCCCAAGCCCGAATGTCCCCAAGCCCGCCGCCCCTGCCTACGTCGACACCGCGACACAAGAGAGAGAGAGAGAGAGAAGATTACCTTCGGAAGAGAGAGAGGAGAGGACGCCGTCGCCGTTCACGAAGCCGCGCGAGAGAGAGAGACACAGAGAGAGAGAGAGAGAGGAGAGAGATTGAATTTGGGGGGAATGCCAAAAGTTCCCCCCGCCTTTTCATTTAAGTCGGAACGCTAATTTAGCGACGGAATAGCGACTAAGAAAAATCCGTCACCAGGTAGTCGCTATTATTGAATCCAACTGAATATCCGTCGCTACGTAGTCGAAGATATGTCCCGCCAATTATATACACAATTCCCGCCAAATAAACGACTACGTGGCGACGACCGAATATCCGTCGCTATAACACCGATACACTAGCGACGGATGTGCGACCTTTCCTGCCCCTAAAATTAAAATAAAAAATGGCAAATGTTTGTGGTCGGTAATCAGTCGCTGAGCGGTCACGAACCCGTCGCTAATACCGACGGAATAATTCCGTCGCTAAACCGCCGTCGCTAAATGAGCGTATTTTGGTAGTGTCATAAGGATTGTCATGTAAATCTTTAGGTGGATTATATCCGACATGACAAATAAAGTTGAATGATACTAAGGATAAAAGATGTCGAATCAATATAGCTGTCAGTAACTTAATTTGATCGACGAACATACGATATCTTAACATGCGAAGCCAAACGAGCATAATAAAAGGAGCCCAAACATAATTTGGGATTAGAGAGGTAGTGCAACAATAGCTCATTAGTAGACCGAGATATTGTTAATGGGCCTGGATTGTGTGTTCGGGCTGAACATGGGTTATCCAGATCCATTAGGAGGCCTAATCCTAATTTCTCCTCATAGTCCCTGCCGTAGCCTATATATCCTCTATTCTCTGGCCACCAGATGACTGATCAAAAATCTGAAACTTTTTCTAAATTCGTGATTCACGTAAGGAGAGAAAGAGAGGGCTGCCAAGGAGAAGAAAAGGTTGGAAGATCGTCGCCCACACGACGTCCAACTCGAGGAAGGAATACGTGCAGAAGATCTTGGGGTCATCCGCTCGAGATTGCCAGGAATTACTTGTTATTTCTGCCGCAGGCATAATTCGTGAACCCTAGTTTTGCCTATGAAGGGTTAGAACACGTATTAGATCTGTTTAACTCTCTATCGATCAATACGGACACCAAAAGAAGGGTCCTGGGAATCCCTAGTTCCATCAAGTTGTAGGATATCGGGACAACTAACAAGCTCAACTTAAATCTCAAGCACCAATCAGTCCGTACTCGACTTAGTCAGACCTTAACACATATTCCTAGAGTCCTACTCAAACATCTTCGTATATAACTTGATCCAAACCATAACTTCGATCTCATAAGTTTTTCGATGGCCATCTAACGCATGCATTGCATTAAGCCGTTGCGCATTCGATCACAACAATTCTTCGCAATGCCTACTCGCCCAATTTTCTATCTCTCACATAACTCAAGTCTTTCACCAATCATTCATAACATTTGGCCTTAACGACGACTAAGTCCAACATGTCACAAATTTCTTTGCCTACAATTCGTACTAAGTCTCGCACACAACTATCCCAACACGACCCACGTTTTTGAACTGCCTACGCATCGCGTCTGGGCTACCCCCGCTAGGTAACTTATCCAGACATCATGCTTAATCTCTCCTGACACAAGAGGTCACTTGGTCTACGATGCTCAAAGGCAATAATCTTTCTGACCCAAGATAAATAATACGTCCATCTCCTATTCTCGACCGAGTATGAATCCTTTACTCAATTTCGAATCAATCCCGACTAGTTCATTTCGTAACATAGATAGCGGGCTCAACACACATAGCCTAACCGTTAATCAAACCGATCTACGACACAACTCTTAGGGTCGTTCTACTATCCGTCGCTCTCGTGCATTGCAGAATTCTTGTAATCGCCTTATCGCATCCCTATGCTAAGTACGTTCCTCATCATCTATTCGATCATCGACCAACCAAGTATTTGCATACTTATTCGATCAATCATATTTTTCTTTTCTGACCATATCGTTCTAGTCGAAGGCTACTCGCTAACTTTCGAAACACGATACTCACTGGCTTAGACTTATCCTCAACGTGCACTACATCATTCCTTATCCTCGAAAAATTTCTTATGCGACTTCTTTAGGGTCATCCTATGGGACTTCAATATTCACTTGATTTGGCGGTCAAGTCTTCTAGGGTCATCTGTCCCGAAACTACGCTCGATAATTGAAGATCATCAACGAGGGACAGTTACAATGAACCATGCTATATCCTATTATGGAGCCAAATCAATTTTCGACAATTTCTATGGGACTTTTATCCAATCGACGTAATTTTTCAATCCACAATTTATCTACCCACGCACAACTGATGCGTCATTTACTACTCGAATCACTCATACACTACCGTCGACTATTTTTGCTAGTCGTATGACATCTACTCACCTCAAGTCCGAGTTTACCTATCCGTGATCATAGTTCGACACATTCCACACTCAAAACCATCCTCGAACAACTTTCGCATCAAACCATAAGTCAATTCCAATTTTCCATGCCTTGTAAATTGATCATCCCCGCTGTATGAATCACCATACCAGTGCTCACGCGGAATAATCGTCCTAATTTGGTGTGACGCATATGCGATGCTGGAGTTGCAATCGCATAAGACAAGAATGTCAACATTGTGGTTATCCTCGAAACAATCAAGACACTTTCGTTTTCATCCAAGTAATATCCATCCATTCTCAAATTATTCGAAGCATTCCTATCATTGTCATCCAAATCGACATCAACTTAACTTGCATCTTATTCATCCCAACAATGCTCAACATAATTTTCGTTCATTCGATCAGAGTATCCCGAGTTATTGTATATCATCTTTGATACGCCTCAATACCATCGTCGACATGCATAACTTGAACATCTTCCTCTCTCATAAGCTCAAACTCGTTGCAATCATTGCCATTATCCGAACTCGAATATGAATCAATTCTTGCGCACATCAAGATTCATTAAGCTGTAACTAACTATCATCATTGTGATAAAATTTCCAATTCACATATCCATTCTCCTATCCCTAACTTGTACTTCCAATCGTGCCATCGACTCATCGCGCTAACCCAAATTCGTTCGCACGATTTCTCCGTACCTACTCAACTCGTTCTGAATGAGCCTTCGTACTAACTTAAAGTAAATTCGACCGGGTCGACTATTTCTCAACGTAACATTCCTTCGCTAGGCTCAGCCTACTGTTCGACTTATACTTAACGAATCCTCGTCGACGTATCACCTGGGTACGACTTTGCATAATCATTCAACTCAATTCATCGAAGCATACATGCATCAACTTCTATCAAGTCATTCCCACTCGAGTCTCGGTACTACTCCATCTGTTGCGGACAAACCTTATAACCATACAATCGTCTCGACGCAATCTATTGCAAGTCACCAAACGGCTTAACATAGCTATCGCTAAGTGGTATTGCATATACCACTTAGGAATCGAGCCTATCGTTATTGATATAATACTTCGCTACACTGATCACATAATTGGTATTGCATATACCACTCGAAATCAAGTCATTACTCGACATTACACTCCGTATAGGTCCGACATATATTTCAACTTAACTATCCCGTGGCGATCTTTCCGATCCCAGCTGTAGCGTTCTTCTTACTCGAGTTGGCACAAACTGAGCCAACATGATAGTCATTCGCTCAAGTTTAACATATATTCAATCTAATCGTACCATGGCGATCATCTCGATCACACCTGCAACATCACTTATTCAAAGCTCGACGCGACATATGACCTACATAAATGTTCGCCTACTCAAACTCGACTTAGCGACCAACTCGACTCGTTACTATCGCATCCGCGATTTTCCGATCTCACTTGTTACAACTCGTGCAACAATTTACTCTCGATACTTAAGGTCTTTACTCAATCTCGTTTAACATATCGCTATCCATCCGCATAGCCATACATTATGTATCATACCATGTCAACTCGTTGCACCGATGCAACGAACGATTCACGACTGCTGCACTCGTGCAACCAACAACACATAATCATTCGCATAGTCACGTAACACGCATCGCCTCATATATCGACTCGTTGCACTTCGTGCAACCAACACATGCATGTCTTCGCACTTCGTGCGACCAACACATAACTCTCGCACTTCGTGCGATTAATAATACGTATATCATTGCACTTCATGCAACCAACATCACCATATTCGTTGCACTTCGTGCGACCAACATTCCATAACTCATTGCACTTCGTGCAACCAAATTTCATAATTTGTTGTACTTGTGCAACCAACATTCTCTGATGGCACTCGAAGATAGCGTGATAGTCTCGACATACTTGTGGCAGACGTACGCACTTAATATAGACTTACTGTATGGAACATCCAATTTAGCGTCGAGCAGATCATGAGCCATGCAGTTGCAAAAATAACTTAGAGTCAACTGAATTCGATAGCGAAGCAACTGAGGGTCAAAGAGATTCATTCACGGTCCAAAGGATGGAATCGCTCTGATATCACGTCCCGATCCAGGAAATCGCTCGTCATCGCTATATTTCACCCGAATTTCATCCTCGCTGGGGCGTGATGCCGCAAGAGCCTGGAGTTGCGCTCGTGCAAGGCAAGATAACAGGTTCACATAGTGTTTATCTCAAATTGATAACATAAACAGCGGAAGAAATATAGTATACAATAAGAATCTCTTTTATTAATAACAAACTGAAGATTACAAATGCTCTGAATAGCAACATATTATGCCAATTGGCTACAACGCTCATGATCTCTCTAGCTCACAAAGGATTACATTGTTCCATACATTATGCCTCTTTATAGCCAACAAGTAGTCTTCGGCCGAACATCTCCATGTCGTAAGTCCGAATGCCTATGCGGTAGCTCCTCTTGAACGCCAATGACTCCATGCCTCGGTGCGTCCAAGCCAAGCTCGCCCCGAGCCGATCATAACCTGAGCCTGCACACAAACTAGTAGGGATTAGTGCTTTTGTCCTCGCTTGCACTGATCAAGACCCGTTCGCACCCAAACCAAACACTAAATATAATTAGTGAAACATGTATCTTAATTTGTGATCTTTCTATTTAGCCTTAGGATCAGTTTTATGGCAATATTCATGCATAGAAACTTATCATAAATGTGTTCGATACCATGTCCTATGGCAGATACAGTTAGCCATAATATGAATATAAACGTAGTGTGTGCTCCTTTCGTCCCTTTTTGCCTAGACTGCAATGGTTAGAACTTAACATAAAAAATTATATTATTTACGCAACCAACCATAAAAATAGCCATATGCATAAGTTTAGCAGGCCCGGCGCCTGCACCCAACTCTAATCAGTCCATCGGCCCTATCTATATGAAGGTCACGGTGTTTCGTACCGTAATGGACTTGGCATCCTTATGTGTAAGCCTAATCGCTTCGATACGGGTTGCTAGCCCAATATCCGAAGGATCCCAAACTTAATGATATCATAGCTTATCACAACACTGGCCGGTCGTAAACCGTCCGAATGATGTGTACCATAAATACCATACATAATTTCCTCCTAGGCCGAACGGTCCCGGTGCCTTGGTCGTAACCGTCCGAGGGAAGCCGCACCCGTGCACGGGCCATCCGAGTCCATTGACCATACAACACGCCATAGCATACAAGTCATATCATTCAACCAATCTCACGTTCCATAAACATAATCCTTCGCCTCTATCTCAAGTTCCTTTGGCGTTATGCCCCAACACATCCGTATTGATGCACGACGCCCAACAGCTTAGACATCTCGTACTCATACTCAACACATTTCATTCATAAGTTATTCATATAACCGTCACTATTAAAATCTGTCAAATCAGCGACACCGCTGGACGTCGCTAAATAGGGAAAATACGTCGCTAATTTTAATTAGCGACGTATTTAGCGACGTTTGGACGTTGTCGCGATTAACCTAGTCGCTAAACAACACGACGTCGCAATACGTCGCTATTGCGACGACATAGCGACGCATCCACGTCGCTAATTCAGCGACTACCAGCGACATAAAATGACTGCAGTTACCGATGTCATCTAGCGACGTTTAGCGACTTTACATGCATTGATGCTGACCTGGCTTGAGAGCCAAATGGCGATGTTCTGCGACGTTTTTACGTCGCTATAGTACTGACACATAGCGATGTTTAGCGACGTCGTATGTAGCGACGTTTAGCGACGTCGTATGTAGCGACGTTTAGTGACGATCAGCGACGGTGTTCATCACAGTTAGCGACGTTCCGATACTTACTTAGCGACGTTAACTTTCGTCGCTGAACGTCGCTGAACGTCGCTAATTTTGAAAAAAATAAAAAATACAGCATTTACATCAGTACCTACAACATTTGCAGCAGATACACAAAGTATCAAACAACACAGATACACAATCACGAACACAAATGCGTGTCAAACAGCGACGGTGTGTATCACAAACACAAAGTATCAAACATCGACGGTGTGTATCACGAACACAAAGTATCAAACAACACAGATACACAATCACGAACACGTTTGAAACACAATCTCATCAATCAACGCAGATATATGAAAAATGGTAACAACAATATAAACATAATGCTCCACATAAGAATAATGTATGTATAAACACATAAATGACCCAACAATGGGCCATCACACAACAAAATAATATATATCGACTACGGCTGATCAGGAGGAGCATCACCGCTCCTGTAAAGAAGGTAAGCATACTGCTCCAGTGTAAGAACCACCGACGACGGAGAAGGAGGAGGTAATGCAACCGCTGTAGAAGGAGGTAGTGTAACCGCTGGAGAAGGAGGCAGTGTAACTGCTGGAGATGGGTGCGTCCGCGTCTCCTCTAAGGCTAGCAGTCTGGCGCTGTATTGCTCAATGGCCGGGAAATCATTGATGGTCCACATTAGTGTGGCCTCATCTAAAAGTTCTGCTTTCTGGAAACATCATATGTGGTTACACATACTTCCCACAACTGATTCAGCTCATCTACCAAGGGCTGTAAGTACACATCGATGTTCCTCTTCGGGTTCTTCGTGTCACGTCCTAATTCGTAGAATCGATAGTCGTCCCCCGGGCGTGATGCCGTGCGAACCTAAGTTGCGATCGCACAAGCATAGTCCTAAGGTTATCCGAAACACAACATCAAGTTAGAGTACGCAGAGAAATTGAATGACACATTTGAAGTGGAAATAGACTTTTTAATGATGATAATAAAACTTTACATAGACTCCTTTACAATCATTGCCGTGCGGGCTACAACATGACTCGACTTACAAAATGAACGTCGATGAGATAGTCGTTCCATACATTACACCCTTTTATACAAGCAAAAATTATTACACATTTTCACCTGCGATCGAGGCGAGTCGAGCGCCATCTTCTTTTGGACTGAGTGCGGGTCTTCTTCAAAAGAATCCAGAACAAGCCTTTGCACGGACGAGGCTTCAAAAGTGTCCACGTCGCCTTAGGATTTTAGGTGGCACGCCCTTCGTGGTTCGGGGTACCTGCGTGGAGAGCGAGGATCAGTACATTACACTTTGTACTGGTGCGTGGCAAGTTAAGTTCCAAGCTCTCATTTGGTTGAATGAGTTTAATGACTTAGTTCATGAATGTTTCTAACCATCCTAATAAATTTCAAGCGAGAAATGACAAGCATAATGTAATTCACGTTGGAACTTACCCACGGCGGGCCGCGCGCCTTATGAAACTTACCATGTTCTTCCCTGTCATTGTTATCATTTACATACCAAGTACAATATTTCATGTGATTGGCCACTGGCATGACAAGCCATCCTGGACTATAGCTTTTGTTAACCGGGGCCCTTGCAGCGCAAGTAGCGAGCCCCGCTGCAAGTCCCCGCTTAACCCGTGTTATCATCCAGCACAGCTATACCGTTCCTCCTAGGCCGAGTTGGTCCCGTAGCCGCGGGTTGTCGCTCGAGGAAACTCCCTTGTCGACAAGTTGTCCAATGACCGAGTTAAGACATTATTCAGTTGTTAAGGTATGCCTACTTTTATTTTGAATCTTGACCATTTTACCGTGCCCGTGCCTCTGCATTCAATCTTTCTCCACAATAACACTATCGATTTACTTAAGAAGGGGTCGAGAAGAGAAGGGTCAACCACTCACCTTGAGTTTACTTCGGCGAGAGAACTTGCTGGTTGCGCTAGACGTCGTCTACGCGATCCTGAAATCGCACAAGCAACCGATTAGAACACTGTATTATTCAAGGAGTTCGATAGGAAATACGATTCGAAATGCAAGCCATGAAAACCATCGAAAATATTCACGAAAGCGTATTCAGAAAACAAAGCCAAAACCAACGCAAGCGGCGTGAAAAGCAGAGCAACGGGAGGTCTCTCCCGACTCAGCCGCAGAGTCAATCCTCGAGACGCAGCCCGCTGAATATGGGACTTGGTTCGAAGAAGACATTCCATAACGAGGAATGGGTCTTAATTCAACCGTTCCCGTTCGATCGACTCGGCCGATCCCGACCTATCGGTCGACCAAATCGATAGCGACAGTGTTCCTTTCTCGCGCCCCGTGGACAGAGTACGTGGCACGATGTAGGGATGGGGCACTATACCATAACCAACTAAGAAAAAGTTTCGTCCTCGAAACTTAAGAATAGAACCTACCTCTACGAGAACAATGAAGGGAATTTCTCCTTCATTTCAGACTCAAGCTCCCACGTCGACTCCTCGACCGAAGTTTCTCCAGAGGACGCGGACTAGAGGAATAGCACGGTTGCGGAGAAGTTTGTCCTTGGCTTCAAGATTTGTACCGGCTCTTCGACATATGATAAGTCCGCCTTCAGGTCCAGCTTACCCAAATCTACCACATGTCCCGGATCGTGCACGTACTTCCGCAATTGCGAGACATGGAAGACGTCATGTACCTCTGATAATGCAGGCGGCAAGGTAATTTGGTAAGCTACCGGGGCGACTCGCTTCAATATTTCGAACGGGCCAACAAATCTTGGGCTCAACTTTCCTTTCGCACCGAACCGGGAAACTCCACGCATAGGCATCACCTTCAGGAATACATGGTCGCCTTCCGAGAACTCGAGGGGGCGTCAGTGCGTGTCGACATAGCTTTTCTGCCGACTTTGTGCTATCTTAAATCTTTCTCATATCAACTTGACCTTCTGCACAGTCTACTCTACCAGCTCTGGACCAAGTATCTGCCGTTCCTCGACTTCATCCCAGCAAATGGGCGATCTACACTTCCGACCGTACAAAGCTTCATACGGTGCCATTTGGATGCTGGACTGATAGCTGTTGTTGTATGCAAACTCGGCCAACGGTAGATGGACGTCCCAACTTGACTTCAAGTCAATCGCACAGAGTCGCAACATGTCTTCGAGAATTTGGTTCACCCGCTCTGTTTGGCCGTCAGTCTGAGGATGATAAGCTGAGCTGAACTTCAACTTGGTCCCCAGTGCTGAATGTAGACTACTCCAGAAGCGCGCTACGAACCGTCCATCCCGATCCGAGACGATAGAAACTGGGACCCCGTGCAGCCGAACTATTTCATCAAGGTATATCTGAGCAAGGCGGTCGACGCTCCAAGTAACTTTGATGGCAATGAAGTGCGCTGACTTGGTTAGTCGATCGACGATGACCCAGACGGCGTCGTTTCCCGCGCGTCCTCGGCAAGCCAACAACGAAGTCCATAGTGATGTGATCCCATTTCCACTCTGGAATGGCGAAGTTCTGTATCTCCCCGCCCGGTTGCTGGTGCTCGGCTTTGACTTGCTGACAGGCCATACATTTTGACACAAAGAGCGCTACGTCCCTCTTCATGCCGTGCCACCAAAAGACAACGCGGAGGTCCTTATACATCTTGGTGCTGCTAGGATGCAAGAATATTTGGCATAGTGCGCCTCCGACATTATCTCCTTTCTAAGTTCTGAATCATCCGGTACGCATAGCCGTCCCTTCACGCGCAACACTTCCGACTCGTCCTCTGCAAAGTCAGACGCTTTCCCTGTCGATATCAGCTTCCGCATCTTCTCCAGGTATGGGTCGTCCTTCTGTGCAGACTTGATCCTCTCCAGTAGGCTCGGTTCCACCCGCAGTTGCGCCAGTTTCACATCTCTGAAACGAACTCGAAGCTCGATGCCCATTCCTTCCAAGTCACGCAGCAGTCGATTGTTGATACATAATGAAGCCAAGTACTCCGGCTCAGTGCATCCGCTACCACATTTCCTTTGCCCGGCGTGTAGTCGATTGATAAGTCATAGTCTTTGATTAGTTCGAGCCATCGCCTCTGCCGCAAATTCAGTTCTTTCTGGGTGAAGAGATACTTGAGGCTTTTATGGTCCGTATAAATTGTACGCCACGCCATAGAGGTAGTGACGCCACAGCTTCAACGCGAACACAATTGCCGCTAGTTCTAGGTCATGCGTGGGGTAGTTCTTCTCGTACGGCTTCAACTGTCAGGAAGCAAAAGATATCACCTTATCCCGCTGCATGAGCACACACCCCAAGCCCTGGCCAGAAGCATCGCTGAAGATTTGAAATCCCTCCGTCCCTTCAGGAAGAGCAAGTATCGGGGCTGAAATGAGCCGTTGTTTGAGCTCCTGGAAGGAAGCTTCACAGTCGTCTGACCACTTGAATGCGACTCCTTTCTGGGTGAGGCGAGTCAACGGCGATGCGATCTCGCGAAGTCCTTCACGAAGCGTCGGTAGTATCCCGCCAAGCCTAGGAAGCTTCGAATTTTGCTAACTGATGCGGGCCGTTTCCAATCAGCAACTGCCTCGACTTTCTTCGGATCGACTGCGATGCCCGCGGCGGAGATATGTCCCAAGGAATGAGACGCTGTCCAGCCAGAACTCGTACTTGCTCATCTTCGCGTACAACTGATTCTCTCGAAGGGTTTGAGTACCGTCGCAGATGCTCTGCATGTTGCGCTCGATCCTTTGAGTAGACGAGGATGTCGTCGATGAAGACTACTACGAACTTGTCAACGAATAGACGGAACATCCGATTCATTAGATCCATGAAAACAGCAGGGGCGTTTGTCAGACGAACGGCATTACCAAGAACTCGTAGTGGCCGTAACGAGTACGGAAGGCAGACTTCGGCACGTCATCTGGCTTGACTTTGAGTTGGTGATAACCCGATCGTAGATCAATCTTCGAAAACACACGTTGCACCTTGGAGCTGGTCGAACAAGTCGTCGATGCGGGGCAGGGGTATTTGTTTCGGACGGTGGCTTTGTTCAATTCTCGATTGTCGATGCAGAGCTGCATCGATCCATCCTTCTTCTTCACGAATAGCACGGGCGCACCCCAGACGAGACACTCGGACATAAACCCTCTGTCTAGCAATTCTGAAGTTGTGCTTTCAATTCTTTCAATTCTGCAGGGGCCGTTCTGTACGGAGCCTTCGAGATTACGGGTGTCGGGGAATGTGTCGATGGGGAACTCTATTTCTCGATCGGGCGGCATGCCGGGTAGCTCGTCCGGGAATACGTCTGGAATTCTGCCAAACGTCGGTCTACCCGCGTTTGTACCATCCTATCGCATGTCTCGAACGGAAGCTAGATAGCCTTCGCACCCGGAATGCAGCATCCGTCGAGCAGATATTGCGAGATCAACATGCAGGTCGGCGACGCCTCACCACACGAGTAGCAGAATTCAGGCACTCCAGGCATGCGGAATATGACCTTCTTTTCACGCAGTCTATGGTTGCGTTGCACGACCT
The DNA here is from genome assembly GCA_029216955.1 of Iris pallida. Lineage (NCBI taxonomy): Eukaryota > Viridiplantae > Streptophyta > Magnoliopsida > Asparagales > Iridaceae > Iris > Iris pallida. Next base: position 2,357,461 of record JANAVB010016999.1, on the reverse strand, counting down.
GAGCCAATCCATTCCCAGAATGATGTCAAAGTCCTTCATGTCTAGAACTATCACATCCAGACCGATCTTTTGACCGCTACAGATAATCCCGCCGGCGTAAGCTAAATTTGTGAGAATTGGTGTGCCCGAAGGCGTGCTTACGCTAAGGTCGAGATCAAGTGATATTACATGGAATTTGTGCTCGACGGCAAAGTCCACCGATATAAAACTATGCGAGGCGCCTGAATCAAATAACACACGAGCAGGTACATTATTGAAATTTAATATACCTGTTACAACAGTGTCGGAAGTAAATGCCTCGTCTCGAGTCATGGCAAAGACATGCCCCTGTGCATTAGGGTCGGGTTTGGTTTCGGGTTGAGTGGGCTGAGGGGGTCGGGGCACCTGTCCTCGATTTTCTTGACGATGTTGTTGGGGTGTGCGTTAGGATGATTTGGTTTCCGAATAGGGCAACGAAATTGGTGCCCCTTTGTCCGTAAAAGAAGCATCCACCTTCGTGAACACGACAATCATTGGGATGGTGGCCGAGGTTATGACATTTGCTGCAAGGAATCGGAGGGGTTCGCCCTCTGTTGCTGCCATTATTTGGACGCTTTGAAGCGTAGTTGTTCCCTCCCGTATAGCTAGGACGTTTGTGATTGGAGTGGCGCACAACGTCGTCAGCGCTGGAAGGATGCAGGCTCTCAAGGCGGAGAGCGTGTTCAGAGCCTCGCCCATGGTCTTGTACTCCGGGACGCCGACATGCGCACCGATAGAGTATCGCAGACCCACTTCGAACCGTCGCACACGGCACTCTTCAGTAGGCAGAAACTGGCCAGCGAACTTAGACAACTTATTGAATTCTGGCGTACTGTTCCACTGTCCTGCTCCTTGCTTCAACTGCATGAATTCATTCTCCTTCGCTTGAAGAATGGCTGACGGAAGGTACTGGACTTCAAAAGCTTTACGGAACGTGGCCCAAGGGATCGGCGCGGTGGTGTTGTCCGGTCGGATCGCCCGCTTGTGCACGGCCCACAGTCGTGCATTCAACCGTAGTTGAAGTTGTGCGTAGCGACTTGCTTCGACTCTTCAATGCCGAGAAGCTCGAAGTGATCTTCCAACTCTTCCAACCAGTCGATCGCTATGGAAGGACCCTCGGTGCCGCTGAAGAAGTGCGGCACGCTTTCTTGAATTCTGACACTTCAAAGTTGTACTTCTTCAGTGTCGCTGGTTGACGCTCGGGCTCCACCGTGTAGACTTAATGGGTTGGATCGTCGGCCCGGTGGTAGCAGGTGCGGTGACGGTAGGTGCAGTCGCCGAATTCCCGTTGGCCGCCATTGTCTGGACGATCTGCTGCAGGGTATCTAGCTGCTTTTGCTGAAGTTTGGCATGTGCATCAAAGCGAGCTTCAAACTGGGCCTGTCGTTCCTTACTTGTTGATGTCGGTTCTTGACTGGTTTCGCTGCGCCTCCATATGCGCAGCATCCTTTCGATGGTATCGTTAGAAGGTCCGGCCCGTCGACGATGCGAACTACTAGAGCCGCTTGAAGCGCTCTGTTCTTGCTCGCCCGTAGGTTCCGTCACTTCTGCGATACGAAGACAAATGCATCAGTCATAAAATATTACGGACTCATTGTATGGAACAACATATCTCATCGATGCGAGGTCAAAGGATGTAAAGCCGTGCTCTGATACCATTATGTCATGCTCCAATTCTGTAGAATCGATAGTCGTCCCCCGGGCGTGATGCCGTGCGAACCTAAGTTGCGATCGCACAAGGCATAGTCCTAAGGTTATCCGAAACACAACATCAAGTTAGAGTACGCAGAGAAATTGAATGACACATTTGAAGTAGAAATAGACTTTTTTATTGATGATAATAAAACTTTACATAGACTCCTCTACAATCATTGCCGCGCGGGCTACAACATGACTCGACTTACAAAATGAACGCCGATGAGATAGTCGTTCCATACATTACACCCTTTTATACAAGCAAAAACTATTACACATTTCCACCTGCGATCGAGGCGAGTCGAGCCGTCATCTTCTTTTGGACTGAGTGCGGGTCTTCTTCAAAAGGAATCCAGAACAAGCCTTTGTACGGACGAGGCTTCAAAAGTGTCCACGCCGCCTTGGGATTTTAGGTGGCACGCCCTTCGTGGTTCGGGGTACCTGCGTGGAGAGCGAGGATCAGTACATTACACTTTGTACTGGTGCGTGGCAAGTTAAGTTCCAAGCTCTTATTTGGTTGAATGAGTTTATATGACTTAGTTCATGAATGTTTCTAACCATCCTAATAAATTTCAAGCAAGAAATGACAAGCATAATGTAATTCACGTTGAAACTTATCTACGGCGGGCCACGCCGCGCCTTATGAAACTTACCATGTTCTTCCCTGTCAATTGTTATCATTTACATACCAAGTGCAATATTTCGTGTGATTGGCCACTGGCATGACAAGCCATCCTGGACTATAGCTTTTGTTAACCGGGGCCCTTGCAGCGCAAGTAGCGAGCCCCGCTGCAAGTCCCCGCTTAACCCGTGTTATCATCCAGCACAGCTATACCGTGTTTCCTCCTAGGCCGAGTCGGTCCCGTGGCCGCGGGTTGTCGCTCGAGGAAACTATCCCTTGTCGACAAGTTGTCCAATGACCGAGTTAAGACATTATTCAGTTGTTAAGGTATTGCCTACTTTCATTTTGAATCTTGACCATTTTACCGTGCCCGTGCCTCTGTATTCAATCTTTCCTCCACAATAACACTATCGATTTACTTAAGAAGGGGTCGAGAAGAGAAGGGTCAGCCACTCATCTTGAGTTTACTTCGGCGAGAGAACTTGCTGGTTGCGCTAGACGTCGCCTACGCGATCACCTGAAATCGCACAAGCAACCGATTAGAACACTGCATTATTCAAGGAGTTCGATAGAAAATGCGAGTTCGAAATGCAAGCCATGAAAACCATCGAAAAAATTCACGAAAGTGCATTCAGAAAACAAAGCCAAAACCAACGCAAGCGGCATGAAAAGCAGAGCAACGGGAGGTCTCTCCCGACTCAGCCGCAGAGTCAATCCTCGAGACGCAGCCCGCTGAATATGGGACTTGGTTCCGAAGAAGACATTCCATAACGAGGAATGGGTCTTAATTCAACCGTTCCCGTTCGATCGACTCGGCCGATCCCGACCTATCGGTCCCGACCGAATCGATAGCGACAGTATTCCTTTCTCGCGTACCCCGTGGACAGAGTACGGGGCACGATGTAGGGACGGGGCACTACACTTCGGACCTGGAATAATAACAGTTAGGAACATTTAAGGAGTCTTCATACACATCCAAGACGGCAAGTTGTACGGAGTAACAATCACAGGCCAACAAGAATATTGTGAGCCCGAAAGTCCAAATGGGGTAAAACTGTCGAAGGAAAGCCCCAATCTGACATTACGCGGCTCTGAAGCAAAATCGGGATACACTCGATCAAAGTGCTTCCATTCTTCCCCGTCGGATGGATGATCCAGTACTCCATCTATTTGTTCCCGCTTGTGCCAACTCATATTATCAGCTGTCACCTTTCCCATAAACAACCTCTGCAACCGCGGTGTCAAAGGCAAATAGTGCATCGAATATGTTGTCTTGCGTGCACCAGAAGTCCTTATTGTACTAGTTGCCTTGAAGCGATCGGCACCACAAAATCTGCAGGCGTCTTCATCCTTGTCGCCCTTATAGTACAACATGCATCCGTTGCGACATGCATAAATTTTTTTATACCCCATCCAGAGCGATCTCACCATTCTCTTGGATCGGTAGAAGTCTTTAGGTAACTTGCCACCCTCCGGCAATATATCTTTAATTAACTCCAGGATTCGGTTGTAGCATTCTTAAGACATGTTAAAATCTGATTTTATGCTCAATAATCTTGTAATCACCTCCAACGGTGAATGGTCATCACAACTAGGATATAAAAAGAGTCCTTGCATTCTCCAGCAACTCCATGAACTTTGCAGCATCGGCATTCGGTGCCTCCTCAGCTGCATATTGATTGTTCGGATCGAAACTAGGCCCCGCAGCATCGAAAACCATGTTCGTCCACCCTTGGTCGTAATCTGCATGTTCGTGGACATCTACATAAGGCTCCGGCTCGGAGGCTAAAGGCACAAGTTCTTCGTGTGCGGTCCACTGATAATAATTTGGCATAAAATCCCTCGAATACAAATGATATGTCACATACACTTCCGAATGATATTTCAAGTTGCGACATCTCACACATGGACACTTAATTTTTGTACGGTCCATGTACTAAATGAACGCCTTGGCAAACTACAGGAACTGTTGCACATCCTGTATAAATTTATTCCGCACACCGCACATGTCATCAGGATGACGATTGTACATCCACAAACGGTTTTGCAGATAGTAATTCATATCCATTTTAAGATAATTCTGCAAAGATTGACACAGATAATAATTCATCAGAATGACGATTGTACATCCACAAACGGTTCCGCAGATAGTAATTCATATCCATTTTAAGATAATTACTGCAGAAAGTGAAGACCGACATGAACTGACGCACGAAAGTGACGATTGTACGACCATAAGTTTTATGTTCTTCAACGATATATTTCACATGCATAATTGCCAAGTGTGGGGACGAATGACTCAGAACACAATCCAAATTCATGCTAGCATACATTAGTTTGAATCATCTATTTTCTGTACATATGGTGTAGTATATGTTCTTATCGAATCTAGTATCTGAAGGATGTAATAGAATCAAGATGAACCCACATAATGTAATACTAAGACATTATCTACTACCAAAAGATGTAGTGATAGGTTGTCGTATCATCATTGCCGAGTGATGGGGGTCGGAGGACAGTCAACTTTATCTACGGCTACATAGTTTCTGTCTCGCCAGTCGAATGGCTGCAGGGACTATGTCCTGATCATGATGTCGTACCGTAAATTAATGTAAATTCTTTATAGCAAATGTCGTACATAGATTTCTGTCTCGCCAGTCGAATGACAGATAAAAAGTTTATATTCGATTTTTTGTCAAGTGTGAGAACGGATGGCTCATAACACAACCCAAAATTCATTCTAGCATACATTAGTATGAATCATCTATGTTCTGTACATATGGTGTAGTATATGTTCTTATCGAATATAGTATCTGAAGGATGTAACAGAATCAATAAGATGAACACACAAAATGTAATACTAAGGCATTATCTACTACTAAAAGATATAGTGATAGGTTGTCATATCATCATTGCCGAGGGATGAGTGTCGGAGGACGATCAACTTTATCTATGGCTACATAGTTTCTGTCTCGCCAATCGAATGGCTGTAGGGACTATGTCCTGATCACGATGTCGTACCGTAGATTAATGCAAAGTCCTTATAGCAAATATCGTACATAGATTTCTACCTCGCCAGTCGAATGGCTGTAGGGACTGTGTCTGACTTGGTGTATCTAACCATTTTTCCAAAATGCCTGACATTCAAACTCAGAAAATAGTTGCTAACTGATATCACTGTTCAGTTAAGCCTATTATCAGGTTAATCCTTATTCCAATATCATTTTCCAATAGAAATTTATCTAAGTCCATATCAATAGACAAATTTCCTGTGGGTATCATGAACTAGCCAAGCCATCATACCTAGGTATCCAGTCTCTCATACAGGACATACCTATCTGCCTTTAACATAAATTATACAAATCAAACTAGTCTTAAACACTGGTACCAACTGCCTGAACATGACAGTCCCTAATTTGTACTGGATTTATCCTATCTCTGAGTTTCACACATATTAAAAAGGAAGGCATTTACTGTTAACAAGATAACCTGTCGTGAATTGAACAGCAGGCATATTTAGATTTAGGATTTAAAATATGGTATTCAGGTCAACTTAATTCAGTCGAATGGTAATGAACAGAAAGTCTAATTAAGACTTTCAACTAAGCAGGCAGCCTGGACTGCTGTTCTGTCACGACCCGCACCCGCTAAAAGGGCACGTGACGTGACAACGCCCAGCCCTCACCGAAAAATCGGCAAGGAACGCTGTAGATTTTCCTACTCTAAACAGTTTATGTATATAACAAAAACCTGTCGAGAATATGGTCAACTCCGAACGGAGGACAAGCAATGAATATATATACGAGTACTCAATCACGACTCTAAGATAACAAAGTAAAGACTGAAATGTAAAGACAACAAGACGATAAAATAATAATAACCTGTCAAGTCCAGACACAAAGAATATATACAGTCCAAGTCTCTAGTACAGTCCAAAATGTAATACAGCCTCAAAAGTAGCTGGAGACAATGTCCAGTACAAAAGACCTACACTAACTAAGTAATGGGTAGGGTCTCGTCAGGCGGAGCTAACCCCTGCTGGACCAAAGTCTCCAAGTCTATTCCCACTACGTCATCCGGACCGTAGTAGGTACAGTAGTCTCCCTCATCTGCATCTGTAATATTTTCAACATATCCTGTCAGGATGGAACGAGTACAATCCACTAACAACATTTCATAAGATATGACAAAAGCTATAATCTGTAAATAGAGAGTATATACAAGAAAATCATGGAATGTACATGTGAGAATCATGGCAAGGTAAGCTGTAAAACTGAAGCTAGAACAAGGCAAGTAAACTGATCATGGCATGTACAAGAATCAAGAATCATATATCTAGGTGTGTGAATACTAGCTACAACATGTGGCCGGATTGGGTCTGCACAAGGTTATGATCAGCCAATCCCACGTGGAGTGTAGGATTGGTAGCATTCAAGGTCTACAAGAATAAACAAGGTGGATAATGACCACATGTCTACACTAATACTCCCCGTCCCCGACTGGTAGAGTGGATCCAAACAAGACACGTCACGACGCGGGATTCTACGAGAAGGGAGCAAGTCTCCTCGAGAATCGGCGTCCATGTACTGCACAAGAACTACAAGGGAGCTTGCACAAGACATACCAAGACAACAAGGAATAACACCTCATGTCGGGATCCATGAATACCAACCCGTGTGACCAATGTGTCGAGAACAAGCATATCTACACTAATTACATGGATTATATCAGTCAGCATAAATTGGAAAAGTGTCAGAGAATGTACTCGCCTGAAATATGATATGGTACGTCAATCAGAGCAAATGCAGCGTCTCGAGGACCTATAGAGAACAAGACGTATCAATACTAAGTTTAGGAAGTAAAGTTAAATCAAAATAAACCCTATTTAGTCATTCTAGGTCAAGACATGTCTAGTCGGGTCAATCTTAGTCATGGAAGAACATTAGAAGTTAAACCGGATCAATCTAGGTCGAAAACTGGTTTAACGTTGACTTTTGGTCAACGGATCAATTCTGGTCAACACTAGGTCAACTCTAGGTCACTGGTGACTAATAGTTGATTTTAGTCAACGGTCCAAGTTGGATGGAATTTGGGACCAAATTGGGTAAAGTGTTGACCCTTAGTTGACTTTTAGCCTAAAAAGTCAACCGTGGTCAACCGGAGTCAAAACTAGGTTTAGACGACTATTTCTACCCATTACCAACCTATACAACCTATATCGAAGTCCATCTTGGACTTCAAACTCAATTTCTCGGCCGTAGGCCAAATTCCTATTTTAGCCTTAAAAAGGCCAAATTTCACCCTTCGGCGACTAGCTAGTTAACCCACCTACGCTCGTTATTTTGACCCAATCTCCCTAGGGTAGTATGGTACTATCCTATACATATAATATCTACCAAAATACTTGGGTAACGCGGGCATCCAGTCCACGATACGGCCCGTTGCAGATATCTCAAGTATTTTGAGATACGCGCTGACACGGCGCGATACCGGCGCCCTACGACCCCGATTTCCATCCGGGAGCTTACCCGCAATATCTAAATCACGTATTCATACCCCACGCCAAGTTTCAACTCAATCGGATACTCCGAACTCCGTTTCGCCCTCTAACTCGGTTTTTTCCCCTTTTCTATTCTAGCCTTTTTCCTATTCTTCCAACTTCTTTCAATCTTTCCTCTCAACCTCAAATCCTTTCCTTATTTCTCATTTCATAATCTTTTTCTACTCTTCTCTACGATTTCAACCATATATAATACTCATATATATATATCTATATATATATATATATATATATATATATACTAGGTGAAAAGGGGGGGGGGTTTAGGCTTAATGCCATAGAGAGGGGACTGTTGTGTCCCTGGCAGTCCTAGGACTGCCGCCCGTGTGGCAGTCCAAACCCTGCTTTGGCTGCCCTTACGCTGCTCCTGCTACTGCTTAAGCTGCTGCTGCTACTGCTTAAGACTGCTGCTGCTGCGGCAGTCCTGCAGCTGCTGCTGCTGGCACTACTTCTCTCCCTCTCGACCCTCTATGTATATACATATCAATCCTATATATATCTCTATCTATATATACATATATATATATCTATCCATCCCTCTACCTATATATATAACACACACACACGACCACGTATACATATAAACACACACACACATATAAATACATATATATACACACAACCATATATATATATATATAAACTCCTATACTTATGTATATGTATATAACCACATACACACACACACACATGACAACTCCACCACTACTCTCACTCATACACCACCACCACCATTCTCTCACTTCCACCACTCTCTACACACACACACACACACACACACACACAAATACATATTATACATACATACATATATACACATATATATTTACATACATATATATATATAACATACCATTTAATATAAACCTCCTAATTAACCACTTAACCAAATTCTAGAGAAAACCTACAAGAATAGGGGCAAAGTGTAGAGAATGAGATTCTCTACACTTATTGTGAAGGACAAAAATGAAGAGAGGAATTTAATGAGGGTTTAATGTCTTACCTAAAGGAGAGAGAGAGCTTGGAGGAAGAAAGGAATTTTGAAGAAGGAAGGAGACTTAGGTGAGAAGTAAACAAAGAAGAGAGGGGGGGGGGGGTTTAAAGCCATGGCCGGCCACTCCAAGTGTGGGCTATTTGGGTTGGGATCCAATAGCCCACAACCCAATAACCTAAGTTTGGGGTTATTTTGAAATCGGGTTGGTTCGGTTCGTTTCTAAACCACTAATTAAGCCTCTAAATGACTAATTAAGTCATGGAAAATAGGTTAATAATTTCTAGCCTATTTTTGATGGTACATGGGCTAAGCCCAGCTAGTATGTGGGTCCCACTAGGGTCCAGGCTACCCGGGTCTCCAAATTGGGTCCGAATTGGATAAAATCCAAACCGACTCAAATAAATTCCTAAAAATCATATAAAATCAATTAAAATTCCTAAAATATTAATAAACTTGAAAATGACAAAAATACCCCCAATTTGAAAAACTGGGGTGACAAATCTACCCACCTTAAAAAAATTTCGTCCTCGAAATTCAAACGGTCATACTCTTCTCTAGGTCAAGCACCCCACAATCAAGGTCTACTAAATTTTATCCTAAGTTATATAATATGCAATCCAGGAAATCAGAACACATGCATGGTTTTAAATCTCTACAGTATCATGTTATTGCAGTCTTCATTGGGGTTTTCTATTTATCTAGCATGATCATCACATATGCAAACTAAAGGTACTAAGAAAGCAATCATCAATCATCGGGTAGAAGGAAACAGGTAAAAGGAAGGAACGAGACCTAACCTCCTAATCCAATGCGTGCAGGATCCTCAACTGCCATCGCAAAAACCCTGTCCTGGCGGGGTATATCCCGCTGCTGGTGGAGGGCGTGATGCGGTGCCATAGGTGGCCTACCCTGTGCTCCTTGAGCTGCACGGCGATGGTTCGTAGGACAATCTCTCAACTGATGTCCAGCCTCCCCGCAATAGAGGCATAAGCCCAGCCTCTTCCGGTAGACCTCCCAGATATGACCGGGCTTCTTGCAGTAACCGCAAGGAGCCCCATGCTGTGCCTGCCTCGGCTGAGTGTGCTGCACCTGCTGCTGAACTGGTGCTCGGGTCTGAACCTGCGGCTGGTGGTGCTGGAAAGAACGATGCTGAAGCTGAGGGCGCTTAGCAGCCCCCGTGCTGCTAGAAGCTCCCGAGAAATGATCACGCTCCCTCTTGGGCTTCAAGCCCCACTCCCGCTCTATCTTACGGGCCTCCCTATAGATCTGGGTATACGTCTCGTAGAAGGAGGGAATGAGGTGCTTGATATCCCAAGCCAACCCCTCCCTGAAACGGCTCGCCCTGGTCTCCGGATCTCGAACCATGTACTCTGCGTATCGGCTCAGACGGCCGAACTCCGCCGCGTACTCCTCCACAGATAGACTGCCCTGCTGCAGATCCTGGAACTGCCGCACCAGGTCAATCTTGTCCGTGGGGGAAAAATTGAAAAGAAGATATCAATATGGCACATGAAGGCAATATCAAGGGAGGACAGCTAGAATGCAGTAAATCAATATCAAAGACGGTAAGCAAGATAAGCAAGGAAAGATCCTACTGTGATTGAGTACTCTCTTAGCCTATAGCCTATCCTAGATACGTACCGCAGGCTCGTAATAGCACTCTTAGTCGAGCGCCACTACGACATCGCACTAATTGCGACTTCAGGACCTGCGTGGGCCACCACTAAAACGTGTCACGACCCGCACCCGCTAAAAGGGCACGTGACGTGACAACGCCCAGCCCTCACCGAAAAATCGGCAAGGAACGCTGTAGATTTTCCTACTCTAAACAGTTTATGTATATAACAAAAACCTGTCGAGAATATGGTCAACTCCGAACGGAGGACAAGCAATGAATATATATACGAGTACTCAATCACGACTCTAAGATAACAAAGTAAAGACTGAAATGTAAAGACAACAAGACGATAAAATAATAATAACCTGTCAAGTCCAGACACAAAGAATATATACAGTCCAAGTCTCTAGTACAGTCCAAAATGTAATACAGCCTCAAAAGTAGCTGGAGACAATGTCCAGTACAAAAGACCTACACTAACTAAGTAATGGGTAGGGTCTCGTCAGGCGGAGCTAACCCCTGCTGGACCAAAGTCTCCAAGTCTATTCCCACTACGTCATCCGGACCGTAGTAGGTACAGTAGTCTCCCTCATCTGCATCTGTAATATTTTCAACATATCCTGTCAGGATGGAACGAGTACAATCCACTAACAACATTTCACAAGATATGACAAAAGCTATAATCTGTAAATAGAGAGTATATACAAGAAAATCATGGAATGTACATGTGAGAATCATGGCAAGGTAAGCTGTAAAACTGAAGCTAGAACAAGGCAAGTAAACTGATCATGGCATGTACAAGAATCAAGAATCATATATCTAGGTGTGTGAATACTAGCTACAACATGTGGCCGGATTGGGTCTGCACAAGGTTATGATCAGCCAATCCCACGTGGAGTGTAGGATTGGTAGCATTCAAGGTCTACAAGAATAAACAAGGTGGATAATGACCACATGTCTACACTAATACTCCCCGTCCCCGACTGGTAGAGTGGATCCAAACAAGACACGTCACGACGCGGGATTCTACGAGAAGGGAGCAAGTCTCCTCGAGAATCGGCGTCCATGTACTGCACAAGAACTACAAGGGAGCTTGCACAAGACATACCAAGACAACAAGGAATAACACCTCATGTCGGGATCCATGAATACCAACCCGTGTGACCAATGTGTCGAGAACAAGCATATCTACACTAATTACATGGATTATATCAGTCAGCATAAATTGGAAAAGTGTCAGAGAATGTACTCGCCTGAAATATGATATGGTACGTCAATCAGAGCAAATGCAGCGTCTCGAGGACCTATAGAGAACAAGACGTATCAATACTAAGTTTAGGAAGTAAAGTTAAATCAAAATAAACCCTATTTAGTCATTCTAGGTCAAGACATGTCTAGTCGGGTCAATCTTAGTCATGGAAGAACATTAGAAGTTAAACCGGATCAATCTAGGTCGAAAACTGGTTTAACGTTGACTTTTGGTCAACGGATCAATTCTGGTCAACACTAGGTCAACTCTAGGTCACTGGTGACTAATAGTTGATTTTTAGTCAACGGTCCAAGTTGGATGGAATTTGGGACCAAATTGGGTAAAGTGTTGACCCTTAGTTGACTTTTAGCCTAAAAAGTCAACCGTGGTCAACCGGAGTCAAAACTAGGTTTAGACGACTATTTCTACCCATTACCAACCTATACAACCTATATCGAAGTCCATCTTGGACTTCAAACTCAATTTCTCGGCCGTAGGCCAAATTCCTATTTTAGCCTTAAAAAGGCCAAATTTCACCCTTCGGCGACTAGCTAGTTAACCCACCTACGCTCGTTATTTTGACCCGATCTCCCTAGGGTAGTATGGTACTATCCTATACATATAATATCTACCAAAATACTTGGGTAACGCGGGCATCCAGTCCACGATACGGCCCGTTGCAGATATCTCAAGTATTTTGAGATACGCGCTGACACGGCGCGATACCGGCGCCCTACGACCCCGATTTCCATCCGGGAGCTTACCCGCAATATCTAAATCACGTATTCATACCCCACGCCAAGTTTCAACTCAATCGGATACTCCGAACTCCGTTTCGCCCTCTAACTCGGTTTTTCCCCTTTTCTATTCTAGCCTTTTTCCTATTCTTCCAACTTCTTTCGATCTTTCCTCTCAACCTCAAATCCTTTCCTTATTTCTCATTTCATAATCTTTTTCTACTCTTCTCTACGATTTCAACCATATATAATACTCATATATATATATCTATATATATATATATATATATATACTAGGTGAAAAGGGGGGGGGGGGGGGGGTTTAGGCTTAATGCCATAGAGAGGGGACTGTTGTGTCCCTGGCAGTCCTAGGACTGCCGCCCGTGTGGCAGTCCAAACCCTGCTTTGGCTGCCCTTACGCTGCTCCTGCTACTGCTTAAGCTGCTGCTGCTACTGCTTAAGACTGCTGCTGCTGCGGCAGTCCTGCAGCTGCTGCTGCTGGCACTACTTCTCTCCCTCTCGACCCTCTATGTATATACATATCAATCCTATATATATCTCTATCTATATATACATATATATATATATATCTATCCATCCCTCTACCTATATATATAACACACACACATGACCACGTATACATATAAACACACACACACATATAAATACATATATATACACACAACCATATATATATATATATAAACTCCTATACTTATGTATATGTATATAACCACATACACACACACACACATGACAACTCCACCACTACTCTCACTCATACACCACCACCACCATTCTCTCACTTCCACCACTCTCTACACACACACACACACACACACACAAATACATATTATACATACATACATATATACACATATATATTTACATACATATATATATAACATACCATTTAATATAAACCTCCTAATTAACCACTTAACCAAATTCTAGAGAAAACCTACAAGAATAGGGGCAAAGTGTAGAGAATGAGATTCTCTACACTTATTGTGAAGGACAAAAATGAAGAGAGGAATTTAATGAGGGTTTAATGTCTTACCTAAAGGAGAGAGAGAGCTTGGAGGAAGAAAGGAATTTTGAAGAAGGAAGGAGACTTAGGTGAGAAGTAAACAAAGAAGAGAGGGGGGGGTTTAAAGCCATGGCCGGCCACTCCAAGTGTGGGCTATTTGGGTTGGGATCCAATAGCCCACAACCCAATAACCTAAGTTTGGGGTTATTTTGAAATCGGGTTGGTTCGGTTCGTTTCTAAACCACTAATTAAGCCTCTAAATGACTAATTAAGTCATGGAAAATAGGTTAATAATTTCTAGCCTATTTTTGATGGTACATGGGCTAAGCCCAGCTAGTATGTGGGTCCCACTAGGGTCCAGGCTACCCGGGTCTCCAAATTGGGTCCGAATTGGATAAAATCCAAACCGACTCAAATAAATTCCTAAAAATCATATAAAATCAATTAAAATTCCTAAAATATTAATAAACTTGAAAATGACAAAAATACCCCCAATTTGAAAAACTGGGGGTGACATGTTCAGAACTTGGCAGGCAAAATCTCATACCATCTGATGACAAACCTTACACACCCTTGCCCAAACCATTTGTTTCAGTAGGTAAAATATTCCAGGTTACTCAAGTAACATGTCGTACAATATTTGGTGTCAACAACATTCCTTGTTAATTGTAACATTTATACTATCATATCCCAACTCTGCCAAAACCTGACAAATATACCCTACACTAATCATTCCATATTTCAGTAATGTCAGTGAGCTAAATCATACTCAACTATCGAGAATACTTAGGAGAAAACTCATTCACATGATTAGTATCCATCCTTCGTGACATAGCTGAAATTTTATAAGGTTCGATAATAATTATTAGTCAATTTATTCATCATTTCAAAACCCTGAAAATGTCCAAAAAACTTCCAGTATCAGTAAATAGGGCTCGAACCCTAAATTAGAATTCGAATCCAAGCAAAACATCAAACTGACAGTTGATATGCCCAAAAAACTCCCAGTATCAGTATATAGGTGTCACACTGTGAGTCTCGTGTCCACAGAGTGGGACACGACGTGTCCAAACCAACAAAATAGGTGTCACACTGCTGCCCCCGCAGCGAGTCCACGCTCTCGTGGACACGAACTAGAAGCGAGAGAGAGTTAGAAGACGAGGAGAAACTGGAAAGCGGGGACATGAAAGAGTTACCCGAGGAGGAGCTACCTGAGGAAGGAGGAGGAGGAGGAGGAGGGCGGAGGAGGGAGATCGTCGGAGGAGCGCCGCGGAGGAGGAGGCCGGAGGAGAAAAATCGCTGGAGGAGCGCCGCGGAGGAGGAGCGCGCGAAAAAGTAGGGGAGAAATTTGTGAATGATCGAAAAGGAAACCCTCGCAGCCTATATGAAATATTTAGCGACGTCCGAAAAAGACGTCGCTAAACGTCGCTGATATTTAATAAACGGCGACGCCGCTTAAATTACGTCACTACCCGTCGCTACATCAGCGACGTGTACCGACGAACTTACGACGCAATTTCCCATTTAACAAATTATAGTCGCTAGACGTCGCTATTAGTCGCTGTTGGCGACCAACAGCGACTTCTTAGTTAAACGTCGCTAAACTGCCAAAAATTAGCGACGTTCTATCTTGGAGTCGCTAAATACGTTGCTAATATGACTTATTTTGGTAGTGCGTGGTTCCGTTTTTACTTAGTCATTTCGTAGCTTTCGTGCACGAGGCCACACTTAACGCCATAATCAATGTTCTAGACTTAGTGTTCAATGTTCTCGGAGCCGTGCACGTGGTGCACATCTCGATAATGTCTTTCAATGTTCTACTACCACCGTCCTACCGCGACCCGTACACTTGATGCACGTCGCTTTAATTGTTCAATGTTCAATGTTCTATCTTAATGTTCAACATGTACTTAGACCCGTAACCGTTCGAGCCACGCTCGCTTACTTAATGGTAACTTACGCACGCATACAAGGATATATTTTATTATACGTGAAGGAATAGGGAGAGAGAGTCAAGAACCCGCCCACCTTAAGTCGATACGCCTTGTCGTTCTACCGAGTTGATGCGGCTCGATTTCCATAACTTGGTTGCATAGCTAACTCTCGGATTTAGCCATCCCTTTGAACTACTCGATTGATTCGGCCTACCGCGCCTATGCCACATTCGGTTGCAAGGCGACGATTTGGTTTCGCGGACACTTTACTGAATAAGGCAAAATGCCGACTTCTTATTGTCCAGCGTAAAAGCATAGCCTGCACACCAGATCAACTAAAATCAGCACTTGCTCAAACGGGACTTATTCTTTGCATCGATTCGATTCATAGATTCCAATCGACTCAAGGCTTACTTTTGGCCAACGTAACTCTTGCATCGATTCGCATTGATACTTCATCGGGTCAACGCAACTCTTCGAGTCAATGACTCATCATAATGCACCGTACGGAACGGGGCATTACAACTTAGATGCTAACCTCTCTGGTCTTATAACATTTGGGACTCCAACTATTTGACAATCATGTATTAATAGACAAAATGCCAACTTCATTGGTAGTCGAAGAACAAAATGGTTCCCAACTGTACATATGTCGATTTAGAAGTTTTAAGAAATTATTAAATCCAAATTTGAAGATTGTAACCTTATCTATGTAGTTATATTCCTCAAATGCAGCTTCCTATGCTACTTTACTATTTTCTGTTCTTTTGTTTCTCATACTAATGATTATAATATATGGTATATTTCTGTAGGTCGATAAATCTGGAAAGCTTGATGGTTCACTGCAGTACGTTATTATCACTGAGGTTACAACCTTGGTATGTTCCTCTGGATTGAAAGGGAAATTTATGTTATTAGTTATATTCCATTTTTCTCCGAACTATGTTTTTTTATCAGAATTACGAGTTTCTTATAGTACATGGTCCTTCATTAGCTTGTTTCATTGAACGAAATTCAGCTGGAACAAATTCTTGGTCTTTGTGATAACTTATCTATATGCACACTAAGAGAAAAGTAAGTATATTTTTGGATTCGTTATATTTTAAAAATTTTGCGGTTTGAGAAAAGTTTAGCTTCCCATTGTATCATTTGCTCAGGTCATTGTTTTCCTTACACTATAAGCTGTTACATAACTCAGTTAGGGTGCTATAATCACAAATTTCAACTCTGTAGAAGGCTTGTTCCCTTCTCTTGCAATTTTGTTAAACAGGATCGTTGATTTGTTGGATTAAGTCCCAATACATTGTTGAATTGTCAGTCCTACATCGGTGGTGAATCAGTGTTTGATTTGTAGCAACACATCCTTTTTCCGAACCTGCAATAGTTTATGGAATTCTTAAAAATGCTTCATTCATGTAGAACCTTTTTGTTGATGAACTTTTTTGTTTCATTGGTTGATGAACCTTTTTGTTTGTTCAAGTTAATCCTTGAATGTAATGATCTTATCCTCTTAGGAGTTTGTTTTCATTTTAATATTATATCAATCTTTAGTCTGTGCCATTTCCTAAAGAAGAATGCATTTTGGATTGCTAGGTTTATAATTTGTGCCTTCATATCATGATTTGTATGACTAGGGCCAGTTTTGCATATCCCTTTATTTTGATTCTTCTAATGAGCTTGAGGAGCGCTGCCTTTCTCTGTGGTATATAAGCACTCTGAATAATTGTTTCTGTGAAAAAAATGATTTTTTTACCAAGGACTTTTGAACTGTTGGCTCTGTAATACTTCTCTCATATTGGTTGTAAGTTCCAGCAGGTATGAGAACAAGAAGAAGACTCATTATTATGATTATAATTTGGGTTCTATTGATATGCAATGCAATTTGTTTGAATATGTAAAATTCAGTGCATCAAGCAACGACACTTGTGCTAGCTGTGGAGCTAGATTTTTTTTATGATGAATTCAATCACCATTTGTAAGTATATGATTTTTTTTTTTAGACAATATGAGATTCATAGTAGAAAAATGATATATTCCTAGTTAGGAATCATTACCGATGTTGCAACATTAAGCTTTTAAAGTTAAACACACTTTAAGGAATATGAAAAAAAATCGCTAGGACTGAATGATGTTCTTATTGAGGCTTAGAAGTGTTTGGGAGGAAAAGGATTAGATTAACAATGTAGTCAATCAACGGAGATTAAGATAATGCCTGATGGATAGAGAAGAAACACTTCCGTATCCATTTACTTAGTAAACGAGCTATACAAAATTGTATCAAATATAGTGGAACAGAACTTATGTTTTCTCTTTTAAATGCCTAATGGTTGCAGCTTTGCTTTAGGATTGACTTATTTAGTTATTTGAAATATTTTTCACGGACTACTTACCCCTGTAAAAGAGTTTGGTCCATTTACTGAATTAGGCTAATCATGATATGCATTTGAATTCCTTTCATAGATTTTAGTGAATAGACAAGCTTTTTAGTAGGTTGATGCTGACACCATTTTTTTTTCACCTTGTGCATACATACAACATATTACATATATAATCCTTCATGCTCTGAATTGCAGACAATCGACTATTCCTGGACCTGCTCCTGATGAAATAGTTCTTCCTGCAAATAATTCTATAGGATGCAGCTGATCAATTATTAAACAAATGACCATCATTTTTTTTGGTTATCATTATATTGGTTCTTTATTTATATTGGGTATTTGTGATAGGATGCAGCTGATCAATTTGTTGCTTTATTTATATTGGGTATACACTGTCGTCATTTAACCTTTTTTTTTTCCAGAAATATAAGCACTCTATTCTTACATTCTCCATTTTATCCAGGTTATTGTAGGTAAATGTTGACATAGTTCGTTCTTCCGTAATGTGTTTTACATGTTATTCTCTTGGTTATCTATGTTATTTTTCTTTAAACTCTTCTATATTTTGTTGGACGTTTTAAAATCATTTCCTTTTACTTCCAATTTGAGTTATACAATTGTGATATTTATATTTTATACTTGGTAGTGTTATTTGTTTGTATTAGCTATATTTAGAGATTTTCTTATTTACTGAATTGTGATATCCTTTTACTGAATTTTCTTATTTAGAGATTTATATCCAAAATCAAATTCAATTCTAGTGACCTTTTTTATTGTTTAGGCATATTACGACTGCCAAGGTTGCTTCCAACTCTAGCCTTCTTGTTAGAGTCATTACCCCCT
>JANAVB010016999.1:2124284-2321913 GCA_029216955.1 Iris pallida | reverse complement strand
AAACTTTGCTCATCATCCAAATCATCTGACAGTCCTCTTGAAAGGAGGCTTTCTTTATCGACTAAATCTTCCACACGACGATCACTTTCTCCATGTGACGTCGACAAATGTGTTAGAAACCAGCAGAAGAAACGAAGGACAAGAAACAATACAACAAGAAAGAGTAATAATATTATCGTACCTCCAAATTGCCCATCTATATATAGCCCTCCCATCTGATGTGGCATGTTAAATAAATGAGCTTCTTAGCATTTTCCTAAATTAATATTGTGTCATCTGACATGACTGATGACATGGCAAATTTTAATCCAAAAAGTTAACTACCCAATTTTCTCCATAATAATTTAACGTTAATATCAATATTATTTTAATGTTAATATTAATTTATGTTAATATTAATGTTAAGGTTAATGTTAATATTAATATTATTGTTAATGTTAACGATAATATTAATATTAATGTTAATATTAATCTGGAATATTAACTTTAATGTTAATTTTTATTTTTAGTTTTATTTAAAAAAAAATTGCCACGTCAGCTGTCAGATCAACATATCACGTCAGCTGCCACGTAAGGATGGACAGTTTGAAAGTGCAATTTGGAGGTACAAAAAGCATTATTCAGGAAGAAACAACTTCCAGCAAGGCAACAACATAACCTTTTCGTATTCATTGTAACTCCGCCACGTGGCCCTCTTTTGATGGCTCATGAAAAATCTTGAGTGATTCTAGGAGCAAGCATAATTTTAAGGAAACAACTTTCAACAAAACAACTTTCTCGTCTTCTGGGTACATGTATTATTAAAATGTGTAGCTAATAACGCATGAGGAAGCATGCAACAGCAATCTCCACGTGGCCCTCTTTTGTAGGATAACACATGTAGCAGCATTTAATGCTAAGAAACCCTATTGTCTTGTTATGTACTGTGTATCCTATGTGGCATGAGGCAGAAGACAATAACTTGCATAGGCAGCTATATTCACAAATGACAATAAGTTTAAAAAGTCATCTCCAATGCAAAAAAGTATTGAGTAGACAATATAAAGTAATTTTTTACGACTTCCAAGACAACCTTTGCTCTTCTAATGATATGGTATCAGTGTTTATTATTAAATTGTGTAGAATAACGCATGCAGAGCATTTAATGCTACGGGACCTGTTGTGTTAAGGAACACAACATGTGAGAGAGAACCCGAGAGAGAGAGAGAGAGAGAGAAAGAGAGTGTGGGAGATGGGATAAAGAGGAAGGATCGAGCTCGACTAGATTTTAAACTTAAAATTCAATTTTTGGTTATCATTACTAATAACTAGTTCGCACGTACAAGTTTAGACGAACACTAACCGAGCCCCGAGCAACGTAACATCAGCTAGCTAGGTTTCTAATACCGTGGCATTCATGTTAATTTAAACATTTACAATATTATTGAAACTAATATGACTACTAAAATTAAAAAATAGTTTTGGATTTAACATTTACTTCAAACTAGTTAAAGTTAAATTTGCATTCTTTTTTATTTAAAATGTAATTGGAACTACAATTAATACTAGCATTCGCTTGTCTCGTAGTTTAAGTCGTATTTCCTTCGATGCTAGGCTTGAGGTAGCCCTTGCTTGTCAAGTCGTTGCACGAACACATTAGAAAAGAGTTTTGTTGGGCTATCGAAGTATAGCAAGCACCGTCCCATGTCACGTGCATTTGTTAAGCAATGAAAGGGTGTGAAGGCCACTGGCAATGTCAAGACATCACGGACTATAGCTGGGTTAGACGACGACCCTTTTGATACGGGCCGAATAGGTCCCTTGGCCTAGGAATGGATTGGTTGAAGAAGTAATACATAAGAATAGATTGCCATAGCTGGGTCCGATTAACAAAGCTATACGTTCAGGAAGGTTCCAGAGAAGCCATTCCATAACGTGACAGCGTCCCAGCCTACACTGCAGAAACGACGTAGAACGCTGTCTAGTTCTACTATCTAACAATAGTTAGATATTACAACCTGTCGAGAACGGTCAACTCCGAATGGAGGACAAGCAATGTCAATATAATATACTCAATAAGCTATGATATTGTTGCGACCGTCCAGTGTAGGTATTTATGTATGGTATTTATGGTGCACATCATCTTAATTCAATCGAGTAGTTCAAAGAAGGGAATTATGTATGGTATTTATGGTGTACATCATTAGGACGGGTTGCGACCGTCAAGTGTTGTGATAAGCTATGATATCAGTAAGTTTGGGATCCTTCGGATATTGGGCTAGCAACCCGTATCGAAGCGATCATAGTCTCAAGATAGAATAAAAGCTATAAGACTGTAAATAGAGCATATACAATGAATCATGGAGTGTACATAAATATATTATGGCATGGTAAGATATAGAGCTAAAGCTAGAATAAGAAAGTAGAACTAAATCATGGTATGTACATGAATCAAGGTAAGCCATATATCCAATGTGTGTGAGTAGTAGTTTCAACTTGTGATCGGCTTGGGTACCTGTCGAGAACTGGCCTGGCAAGTCATAAGTGTGGTATATGACTCATACTGTTCAAGAATGCAAGGGGATATGATCATAGGCATGCACTACTACTCTTCCTACCCCAACTGGTAGAATGGATCCAAACAGGACACGTCACCGTACGGGATTCTAATGAGAACTTCGCCTATATCTTTGGCTTGTATTTCATTATAATGTCTCTTATAGTATTTGTCAATTCATATGGAACTGCTGTTGGTGTTTGTCATGACCCGCACCCTAGAGTAAGGGCACGAGAAGTGGGTACGTCCAGCCTACGCCACAGTGTCGGCGGTAGAACGCTGTCCTAGGTCAATCATCTAATAATATAAGGTACCTGTACAGTTTATACTCTCCGAGTGGAGGTAACATCACAACATATAGTCTCAATCACATCTAAGGTAGAAAAATGAAAGACAGAAGATAGATAGTAACTCAAGAGAACCATAGCATAGATGAAATAAGTCTAAGTGTCTAGGATACATAACATCCAGAATGTCAACTCATAATACAATAAGTCTAAGAGTCTATACATCTCCACATCTCAAAATACAACTCAGAATGTGAGGCAAAAAGTAAATATAGAAAAGACTGCCTAGACTAAACTGGTCTAGACTACTGGAACAACATCCTCAGCTGCAGGTGGATCCTGCTGAGGGTCCTCAATACAAGTGTCATCTAGTCCTGCTCCATAATAAGTAGTCACCCATGCCTCGTCCTCATCCTCTGTAATATTTTCAACAGGTCCAATCAGGACAGGAACGAGCACAATACATCTCACACAGTTCATATCAGGTTAGAAAATACGATACAGGCAATAGAGTAAGATACATAAACTGCTGAAAGGAAATATACGCTGTAAAAGAGATAGCTGTAATGAAATATCTACTGTATATAGAGAACTGTAGTGACTAGTGATGTAGAGCACAAGATAGGCATGTGAATGGCTAGAATTTATACATGATTACACTACTGAGTTTGCACATGATTACACTACTTTGGAATTATTCACATGTCCACTTCTACTCCCCCGTTTCTCCAATCAATACACAAGGATCTATACAAGTTACGTTATTATACATGATATCACATGGGGCCCATGAAAGGGTGCACATGATAGTATACATGAGGGCTCAGTAAACATGAGAGTACATGATCATATGAGTGCACATGAATGATGGAAGCATAGGAGTACATGATGATAGTGAAACACACATAACATGAAGTACCCGATGCTCCCGAGAGGGATAACATCTCATGTAAAGATCCATATAGTACCAATCCGTGTTACCAATGTGACAGCAACAAGTAAAGTAATCTAGAGCGAGAAGTAAAGCCTGAACAAGTATGAAACGATCAGAGAATGTACTCGTCTGCTGTATGAATGTCTGTAGAGAATATGCTGTCTGAGGAGAGGTGTCTGGCTCCTGATCAGAGCAACACAAGTCACAATGTGTTCTAAATAGTAAAAATGAAGTCTACTATGCATACTACATGATTCTAGGTTAAATTGGTCAAAAGTCAACTCTTGGTCAACTCTAAAGTCAAACTAGTCAAAGTTAGGTCAACACTAGTCAACTAGTTAGGGTTTTAGTCAAACTAGTCAAACTAGTTGTTTTAGATCATTCTTAGTCATTTCTAGGTTAACTAGGTCACTTTTGACCTAAGGTTGACTTTGGTCAACCCTTAGTAATCAAGGGTCAACAAGTAGGGTTTTGGGCCATTAGGGCTAGCCCCAAGCCATAGGCTAATGATCTTGGCCATAGGCTAGTCATGGGGTTTTCATATAAACCTATAACTAGAAGATATACATATATATATATATCTACATACTACCCAATACCAATATATAAGTACTATATATATATATACAAAACCCACATACATATAATACACTATATAATGATACTTCATGAGAACTAAATACAATATATATATATATTAATATATATATATATATATATATACATATATATATAGAGAGAAAGTGAGAGAGAGAATGAGAGAGTGAGTGAAGGACAGTGAGAGAGAGAGAGTGGACATAGAATGCTGGACAGGGGGGGAGTGTGGTTCCAGAAATCTGGAATCAATCCAGACCCAAACACACACACACACAGTCCATATATACACTCCTATGTATATACACACACAACTACACCTACACACTACCAATTATCCCCAAAACTCACCCACACTCACATATACATATATACTATGTATATACACACTAAAATACACTAATACAATGTATAAAACATATCAAATTGGTTTTGAAATTCGTTTATACAAAACTGGAAAATATCCTAAAAATCAGGAAACAGTGCACTGTGCACTCGAAATAGGGTAACACGATTTACCCATACTAAATCGAGCTAAGAATCGAAACAATCGGTTGGTAACTAACACCCCATAGATACCCTAGTATCCTAGGTACCTGACACGACACCACGACACAGTTTCACGTGTCCAAACACTAGAAAATAGCACATGGGTAAACTCTGATACGCGTACACAACCACAGTGTCGTGCACGCGTTCCACGCACTCGTGGACACACCACGAGACACGACACGTCTCGTGGTCGTGCATACATGTAGCCCACACGTAGGGCTACACGTTCCACACCCTGACACGTGTCCACGACACTCGTAGACACAGAACGAACACCGTATCAGTCGTGAAAACACGACTGATACAAGCGTGTTACGACAGCGTCGTGCACGCGGTTACACGCGTCGTACTCGCGACACAGGACACGACACACCACGTGCTCGTGTCCACGTGTATGCCACGTGTAGGGCTTCATGCCCGTGTCACTACGAGACACTCTAGTGTCGTGTCCACGCGACACGACACGCTCAAAGTCGTGCCCGCGCGCGTGTGTGCTGACAGCGCGTGTCCAGTGCGAGTGAGTTTTCTCACTCGATACGACACGACGCGACACGAGACTTTGCGGGCATGTTTGCAGACATTTCCCCCTTGTCTGTGTCAAGTTACACGTGTCTAAGTGGTCTGAGCTGTGCGCACGAAGTGTCGGGTAGCAGGGCATGCACGATGGGCTCGTGCGGTCGGTTCATTTCCAATTTGGACACGGACACAGCACGAAAATGTGCTCAGTCCACGTGTTTAGTGATCAGCAAGTCTAGGGCTACAAGTTTGTGTAATTTGTTTTACAAAAACACAAAAACAAGTCCATTGTGGCATTTCACCAAACAAGGGTTTCTAGCTTAGGATACGTGTCCGATACGGACACCAAACCACTTCTAAATCCCACCAAACTTTACCTACAGTTATGGTAGTCCTACATGAATGCATTTATGAAGAAAAAGACAAGGTTTTAACTAAGTTTGAGGGAAATTACCTATTATGCAAATCCAAGGAAAATCAATGAAAATGGGGGTGTGTGCTCTTCCACTTGATGATGTCCAATGCTTCCAAATCCTTGATTGTTATCCTCCCTTAGTATCCTTGATGTAGTAGGGTCCCAATGCAAAAGACTAGAGTGAATTTGGATCTATATTGCTCAAGTTGTGGGTGTTTGAAGGAAAAGGGATTTTCTAGAAATTAATTTCATGTAAATTATTCATGAATGAATACAAAGGGTTATATAGAAGTGTGTAGGCTGCCAAGGGGGGTCCTTGGCCGGCCATGGCATGGGGGGTGTCCTTGCCCCTTCCTTCATGGCTAAGGCTTGGACTTTGGTAAAGGGTTTAGATATTTGGAGTGATTTAAGGAAAATATCAAATAAAGGTAAACTAGATATTTTCCTCACTTCAACCCTTAACCAAAAATCCTTCCTAAAGCTTCTAGGTTAGTGGCTAACTTCTAGATTAGGGTGGGATAGGTTAGGGACTAGTCATAGGACTTTAACCATGATTAAATAATAATAAAATCACATAATCTCAAATAAAGTTTAGTAAATTACCAAAATACCCTTTTGGCTAAAAACTACTAATTTGATGTTCTAAGCCTATGGCTAAGCTCACATGGTCATGGCAACTTCTAGGTTAGAGAAAACTAGGGTTTACACTAAGTTATACTAACAAAATCACAAAGTCATAAGTCATGACTTAGCATGACTTAGGAAATGGTTCTAAGCACACTAGAAATCACCATAAATCATATCATGCCCTAAACACACTTAATAATTAATAAAAATAATAATTTTTCAAAAATCCCTAATTTCAGAAAACAGGGTGTTACAGTGTTTGTACTTGCTCATTTTTCTGACAGGATACCGTTGACATATTACAATTATCTCGTGTGACTGATTGTCCGACCTATTATGGGGTCGAGTCTGATGGAGTAGACCCGGACTGTGGCTTATTAGTAGAGCCACTAGACTTTGCTCACCCTGAGTAGTGTAGCTTAGTTAGGTTTGCCTGGCCTACGAGCTAGCTAGTACTTTTTAGACTGTAGTAGTTTTTATATATTATGTGATTATCTGGGTTGTTTGTGTATAGCACTGGTCTTGTGTGGATCTTGGACTTATTTCATGTTCTCATCATTCGTATTTTCCTTTCCATACTATCTACCTTAGTTTTACATTTGTGATTGAGACTGTATTGCTATGTCACCTCCATTCGGAGTGTATATACTGTACATGTACATTTATCTATTTAGTTGTAGTATTTATAGATGACCTAGACAGCGTTCTACCGTCGAAGCTGCGGCGTAGGCTGGACGTAACCACGTACTCGTGCCCCTAATCAGGGTGCGGGTCATGACAGAAATACCGTGACCTTCATATAGATAGGGCCGGTGGGCTGAGATTAGCGCTGGGTGCAGTCGCAGGGCCTGCCACCCTTATGCATATGTTTAAGTTTACGGTTGGTTGGTTGAGTAAAATGATATGATTTATTATGTAAAGTTCTAACCTTGTAGGCTAGGCGAAATGGGACATAGATGAGCACGATCACAATGTTTATGTTAAGATTAAGTCTAACTGTATCTGCCGCAAGGACACGGTGGTGGACAAGTTCAGTATATGTTCGAATCGAGGCGGGGCTCGGCTTGGACGTCCAGATGCATGGAGTCCTTAGCGTTCAAGAGGAGCTACCGCATTGGCGTTTGGACTTGCGACATGGAGATGTTCAGCCGAAGACTACTTGTTGGCTATAAAGAGGCATAATGTATGGAATAATGTACTCCTTTGTGAGCTAGAGAGATCATGAGCGTTGTAGCCAATTGGCATGATGAGTTGGGCTATTCAGAGCCATTGTAACCATCAGTTCATTATCAATAAAAGAGATTCTTGTTGTATACTACGTTTTCCTTCCGCTGCTTATGTTATCAATTTGAGCTATAAACACTATTGTGAATATGTTATCTTGCCTTGCACGAGCGCAACTCCAGGCTCGTACGGCATCACGCCCCAGCGATGACGATGATTCGGGTGAAAACTTGATAATGATGAAGACGGTAACTCGGTCGACAAACGTAAGTATCGAGGTATTATCGAAATTTTTTTACAGTAGCATTAATATTAAATCTACATTGGCTTTTCTGTTAATTTAAAATTTATAATATAATTAAAACTAATATTAGGAAAATGCTATTTGCTCCCAAAAAATTTGGGTGATACCATCTTCCATTATGTGGCATATGACATGGTTGCTAACATGACAGCTGACATGGCAAAATTTAACAATAAAATTAATATTAAAATAAACATTAATAGTAAATAAATAATTTAATATTAAATTAACATTGATTAATACTAACATTAATATTAACATTAACATTAGCATTAGCATTAACATTAATATTAATATTGACATTAACATTAACATTAAAAAAAATTAGGTAATTAATTTTTGGGGTTAAAATTTGCCATGTCAGCTGTTATGTCATCTGCCATGTCAGATGCCACATAATGGGAGATGGCATCACCCAAATATGTTGGGAGCCCAAACGACTAATTGCTAATATTAATACAGTGGCATTACCGTTATTTTCCAATAGATTCGTGACTTGTTCGGTCACACCCTTCCACGAGCGGGTTACATACACCCGCGTAAACAAGGGATTAAATAGCCTTTTCCAAAGAAGAGAACCTATCCGACTAGAGAGAAACAAAGGAAAGAAGAAGAAGAACAGTCGCAATGGAGAGGAGCAAGATCAACTGCAGCGGATGGGCCGTCATCCCTACCGAGATTCTTTCGATGATACTGGTACTGTCGGGGATGCCGGCGGACGAGGTAATGTGCAACGTGGCCCCAGTTTGCCGTTCGTGGTGGAAGGCGCTCAACGGTCCCTTAGACTATTGGTCTAACGTCGACTTGGTACAGTGGTGCCGGAGGACCCAGCAAACCGCTGAGATTAGTTTGACCGTAATGAAGCTCGTGGCTCGCAGTGAGGGACATCTAGGGTCCCTCTCCGCGTACAAGCTCGACGAAGCAGCCTTCTCTTTTGCGTGTTTAAGGCCAGTGCAAAATTTTATTTGGTCTTATTCTAATACTTTATTTTTTCTATTACAAAATTTTACGTATACTTTTGTTAATTTCTATTGATGTTTTCCCATTTTTATCATACAGTGGGAAATTTCTAAGGGTGCTGCACATTCCGAAGTACGATGTGAGTGATGAAACTTTTGTGAGACACTTGGAGTTTCTCCCTGTGCTGGAAGAACTCGACATTAGCTACTGCCTCTACATCACGTCGACTGGAATAATTTCTGCCGAAAATTATTGCCGCCGTCTGGTCAAGTTGAGTAGGAACATGCCCCCTCCGGATTTCATGCTCAGGAACATGTTCGTGCTGGACATGAAAAACGAGACGGAGGGAAAGGCCATGGCAGAATCGATGCCGCGTCTCGAGCACCTACATATGGGATTCGACATGTTCCATGGAGACACGCTGCGATCTATCATATGCAACTGCAAGGGTCTTCGCCTGCTCGACATACGTGGGTGCTTCAACGTGATCTTCGACGACGAACTCTGGAAAATTTGTTATTCAATACAGACGTTTAAAAAACCCTTTGATAATGTAATCCCAGTACCAGGAGAACCTGTGTACGAGTGGTATAATGATTTAGATATGTTCTATCATTCCTGGGGTGAATGGTGAAAACATTAGCATGCATAATTGCATGCATTTCTTTATATATATTTTTCACTAGTCTACGTACAAGATATTTTTTATGAGTTCGATTCTCCATTTTGAGCAAATTTTACTTTTGACAATACTAATTTTGTACATGATTTTTTTATAAATAAAATGGACTGTGATATAATGACGCCTAAGACGGCTCACTTCTGAGATTTCAATATTTTCCAACACAGATTTTACCATTAATACAACATCTCAGTGTAATCATATCCAAGAGATTTCGCCATTTTCCAACACAGATTTTACCTTATTCAAAATGAATTCTGGCGGTGCAAATTACACTCATATTAGTGGTATCAGTGCCATTCACCATAATTAATGGTGATCGATACGAAAATATTGGTTTCTTTTTCACAAACCTTTAAAATCTATTTACACAGCCAAACAGCCAAACTAATTCATCTTCACGAGCCTTCAAAACCAATTTATATAGATTCAAAACAAAACTAAACAGCCAAACTATTTAAAATTTACAACCCTACGGAACAGTCCTAAATGTACCATTCTCCGTCCTTTATGTACCATTCTCCGTCCTAAATGTACCATTCTCCATCCTATATTGACCATTCTCCGTCCTGCATGTATCATTCTCCGTCCTACATTTACCATTCTTCGTCCTAAATGTACCATTAGCCGTCCTGAATGTACAATTCTCTGTCCAAAATGTACCATTTTCCGTGTTAGAGGAACGGAGAATGGCAATTAACGGCCAAACAGCCAAACTAATTCATCTTCACGAGCCTTCAAAACCAATTTATATAGATTCAAAATAAACCTAAACAACCAAACTATTTAAAATTCACAACCCTACAGAACAGTCCTAAATGTACCATTCTCCGTCTTAAATGTACCATTCTCCGTCCTACATGTATCATTCTCCGTCCTACATCCGTCCTAAATGTACCATTCTCCGTCTTATATGGACCATTCTCCGTCCTACATGTATCATTCTCCGTCCTTCATTTACCATTCTCCGTCCTAAATGTACCATTCGCCGTCCTAAATGTACAATTCTCCGTCCTAGATGTACCATTCTCCGTGTTAGAGGAACGGAGAATGGCCATTAACAGTCCCAAAAATTGTTCCATACTAAGTTAAAAAGCATATTAGTACCCAAAAAATGTTAACAATAGAAAAATTCTACAGAACCCAAACACCAGACTCGAACCTAGGCCTTCCATGTAAAAGCCAAACAGCACAACCAACTAAGCCTGCAACTAACCCAAAAATCCGTCCTATATACACTTTTACAACCTTCACCCATTGCTGACATGTGGGCCATGGCCCACATGTCAGCAATGGGTGAAGGTTGTAAGAGTGTATATCCCCAACTTCCAATAAGGAATAGGAAGAGTCGGTTTGGAACGTGTACATATATACATAGGGGTCCCCATTCATCTGAGTAGGTTGCACATTTAACATGGCTCCAAAAAGATCATCTGGTTGGAAACCATTGCCAGAGTCTTCTTCCAGTCATCGTCGAGCCTCTCCGCATGGAGCACCCTCTGCGCCGCCTCCGGCCCATGACTGGCTGGCAGAGGCTGCGGACTTCCTGACCTCCTGCGGCTTGTCACTGTAGGTCATCGCTCGACCTCTTCATTCGGCGTCCAACTTTGACCTGTTGTCGATCACTCCGGAGGAACGGGATTCTCTGGAGAAGAGGGAAGCGTTTCGCCGCCTGTGCCATAGGGAGGGTGTGCGCACCCTGCAGGACTTTACGGAGATCCTCCGCGAGGCCAGTGAGGGCTAGACTTTTTTTTTTTTTATAGTTTTTTATCCTCCTCTTGTATACTTCTCCGGAGAATGTTCCGACGACGAAGCTGGGATTTAATAAAATATAATATTTTGTTAACTCAATTTGTTTTCGTCTACAATCAAACTTTTACAACCTTCTGACAACTTACACCCATTTGCTAACTATAGCATTGCTCTTTATAATTAAAAAATCTTGTTACGTCAAATCCATATATCAGCGACGATATCCCCATCAATGACTTGTTACGTCATAGAATTGATTATGCTGCCAGCGTCAATCTTACCGTCAAATCCATCTTAAATATGATTACAAAGTAAAATAGAGGACAACTTTGAGTGTTTCAATTTCACTCTTTTCGAGTACAAAGTCTTCTTATTTTCAAAAATTTAATCAAATATACGAAACATGGAAATATTGAGATTAAACTTCACATTCTTAAATATGTTGTCAATTTTTTTTTAAATAAACATGTTTCCACCATAATTTTTCTGCCAAATTTTTCAATAATTTATACGGAACACGTGGATATATACTAGTAATAATAGTAATAAATTTAATTTTGGAAAGTAGTTTTTAAAATTAGGGTCTCAAAATTCCAATGCTTTATGTAGTGATTTCAAATGGATATATACTAGTAATAATAGTAATAAATTTAATTTTGGAAAGTAGTTTTTTAAATTTAATAGTAATAAATTCGACCGTCTTATACTAGTAATAATAGTAATAAATTAATTTAAAACTCAAAACTATTCTAATTTTTTCCACTTCCCAAGGTCACATAAGACGGTCGAATTTTCCCTCTACTTCTCTCAAACCCTCTTCCTTCTCCCAAACCCTCTCCTAAACCCTTTTCTAATCAAAATGCCGCCGAAGAAACAACGACCATCGCCGAAGGAGAAGAATCCACAAAGGGATGCGATACAGGCCCGAAGGGCAGAACTTGCAAGGGCGGCGAAAACCAAGATTATGGTTGCTAGGGCAGAGGCCGAAAGGGCAGCGGTGGAAGCAGCGGCGGCGGCAGCGGCGGCGGCAGCGACGATGAAGGCGGAGGCGGCAGCCAAGCCACGTGCAAAAAAGGCTAAAAACACTTATTGCTCGACAAAGACCGAAAAATCTATCTTCGATACAGAGTCGTCGGAAGACTCAACTTATGAAGATCGAAGGCGTACTCAAGCGAAGGCTAAGGTGGCAACGGATACAGAGTCATCAGCGTACTCTGTGGATTTTGAATCCTCATCAGAAGAGGAAAATGAAGAGGAAGAGCAATCATCAAATAAGTCCCAGGTTGGAGATGAGGTAAAAAAATTTAAAGACTCAAAAACTAAGAAGATTTACATTAAATATTCAAGAAAAAGGCTGTTATGCCTGAAAGATCAATTAAGATGGATGATGTCGAAGACGAAGCTTTCCTGGATATATTAAAATTCTATCAATTGGAGAAACTGAACAAATCCTGTCTTGAAAAAATCTTCCAAACAAAAGTAAGAGAATTTTACTCAAATCTTTCGACTGAAATTAAAGAAAAAGAAGAGGATCAACCACTGGTATTTCTGAGAGGGAAACTGATTAGGGTAAATGCTGCTGTCATCAACGAATTTTATGGATTTGATCCAGTTCCTGAGTTTGATATGAAAGATATTGATAATGTTTCCATGACGGATGCAATTCATGAGATTACAGGTGTTTCGATGGGTGCCAAGACCCCTCAAAATGTATACAAAGATCAATTATCAACTTTGTATAAATTATTGCATGCCTACGTATCTCAAACACTCAACCCTACTGGACATGAGTTTTTCATCCATCCCGAGAGAGTAAAATTTCTTTATTATATGGGGAAGAAAAAAATGATGGATATAGGTTCCTACATGTTCAGTAGAATGATGCATCTCGTGGAAAAACCAACTGCAAGGACAGCTCTCCCTTTCGGAGGATTTGTATGCTCGATGGCTAATAAACATTCTGTCCCAAGCTTAGCAGGGGATGTTTATATTAAAAACAAAGATCCCATGAGAAAACTAACCTTCACTCGAATGTTTGGAAAACGGGCAGCAGCTGTAAGCAAACCATCAACATCTGGAAAACCATCAACTTATGGAATCAAAAACACTAAGGACAGGGTTAATGACCTATACAATTTTGTTGCTGCAAACTTTGAGAATGTCTTCAAAGAGATGAAGACTATATCCGACAACCAGAAATTGATTCTGGATAAGATTAACCAGATAGAGGTTGAATTTGCTGACCAAGAATAAGATTTTTCTTCCCTCGTGAAGAAGGTAAATGGGGCTAGCCCAAACTCTTATGTAAAAATACACACTGTGCACATTGACACTTTAATGCTAGCCATCACTTTGATACTTCTATTTATGTTTCTGGATGTCATTTCTACATATAAAGTGAGTCAATACTGACTATAATTTTTCTTAATCCGTCCCTCAAGATGTAGGTGAAGGATATTTTGAGAAAGAAGAAGTAGGAAAAAAAGAAAAAGAAACAAGAAGAAGTAGATGGAGACGGCTATGAAGATTCATCTTTTGAGTTTTGAATGTCTCTTATTTCAATTTGGATGTAATATTTGACTTGTAATATGGTTCTGAATATTTGTTGGTCATGGCGGACAAACTAAATTTTGTGTTTGAAATATTGTAAGACTAAACTTTTTGCTTGTACTAAGTGCATAGTTCGTAATTTATTTTGAAAATGTAATATGGTCTTGAATTTAGAGTAGGTCTCCGTCTTATTTGGATTATTGTATTGTGAATTACGCAGGTTCTATGTTGAATTACTGTAACGTGGATTACGCAGATTACTGTAACGTGAATTATGCAGTTTATTGGACTTGGAATGAAGTATACTTAATTTGATTATGATTTTTTGGTTGAAGCGTTTATTTGGTTGGCAGTTGGCCTTCATAGATGATATTGATATTTTGGTGTATTCCTTTGATTTGCAGATGCCCATCACAGATTTCATGAGTCCTGGGTGCATTGCTAGGGTTTACAGGTGGCCTCATTAGGATGCATTCCTGGGATCACTGAAACTTTATTTGATTGTAATGTGTTTTTCTTTCTGTAAAAAATTATTACATCGATGCCATCAATATGAATCCTTGTTATTAAAATTGTAATCCTGCCTGTTCATCCCTTGTTTTTGAGGAAACATAATTGTAATCCTGCATGTTCATCCTTTGTTATTGCCATCAGTACATCGATGCCATCAGTATGAAGTCGATGCCAGTGTAATGCATAATGTAATGTAAGAAAAATTCTCTTTGATAGTAGGTTAATTATATTCAAACATTCGCAAAAAATTTTGTTCAGCCATACAGTGGAAGCCTGATAAAATGATATTCGAATTATCTTAAAAATGATTTAATATTAAATGAATGTACTATGGTAAATGATATTAAAAATACTGTAAATATTTGGTGAAAAAAATGTGAGATACTTGAACATTTTCAGTCCTAAATGTACCATACTTTGTTAAAAGCACAGAGTGTCCGTTCTCCATTTTCAAAGAACGGAGAATGGCCATTCTCCATGTTAAATGAACGGAGAATGTCCATTCTCCTTGAGAATGGCCATTCTCCGTGTTAAAAGCAAAGAGAACGGCCATTCTCCGTCCATTCGTCGTGTGAAAAGCAAATAGAATGGCCATTCTCCGTCCATTCGTCGTGTTAAAAGCAAAGAGAACGGCCATTCTCCGTCCATTCGCCGTGTGAAAAGCAAAGAGAATGGCCATTCTCCGTCTATTCGCCGTGTTAAAAGCAAAGCGAATGGCCATCCTCCGTGTTAAAAGCAAAGAGAATGGCCATTCACCGTCCAAATAAAATATTCTCTTCGAAAAAATTATCATTAGAAAAGTAAAAAATATTTCGTCCGATCAATACAGATTTTTTTTTTAAATAAGTGAGCAGATGATCCGCCCGACCTCAGAAGCAGGTTTTCTCACCACCACCGTGACATGTAGCTTTATTAACAAAATATAAAATTATTAGATGAAAAATAAGATTTCTGACAATGGCATGGCCAGTAAAATTAGAGCGGCGCCGCTGGTACTTCTTCTTGTTCGAGGAGGTTTCGACGACGTCCGACGCGAAGCGGACCGATTCTTCTCGGCACAGCTGGTACTCCTCGTTGTTCTAGGAGGGCTCGACGACGTTCGACGCGATCCGGACCGATTCTTATTTCCTTCTTCATCTCCGTTTCTCTTTCCACCACAACCACCAACACCACCACCACGACGGCCTGTAACAAAAAAAAATTACGAAATATTAAATTGGATGTACTTTTGAGAGAGTAAATATGAGTTAATTTAGGGTGTTCATTGAAAAAATTAAAGTGAAGAATGACCTGCTAAAGCAAGTTACCAACAGGTCAAAAGTCTAAATCAGCATTAAATGATGTTTCTACACTACTATTCAATCCGAACCATTGGATCAACATACAACGGTCCAGATTTCGGATGTATCGATACATCCATTTCCAGCGGATGTATTGTAGAACGACCCATATATATATATATATATATATATATATATATATATATATATATTGACTAGGTGAAGTAAATCTAACCACGGAGACATATTTTTATCTTTTTATTTATAAAAATGGAACAAAAGACACAAATTTTTTATCTTTTTATATATAAAATGGAACAAAAGACAAAATTTCATGCATAATGTCGAACATTATAATCATTTATTTAGAATATTCAGTCTCAAAGTGGAGGAAAATTATTAACAGTCAGAGCCAACGTTAACGAACTGTGATCTTAATCGACTTCTTGAATTTTATATGGCAAAGGCAAGCAAAGAATCGTGATCGATAAATATCAAGCACTGTGTGGTGTACCTATGCCAGTGTGATTTGGAAAACTGGTTTGGATCAGGATATTATAAATTTGGTATGACTTGTGACACTTGTCCCGGCCCCTTTCTCTGTCCCATTGCTGGCCTATTAAACTTCCGATGATATTAATGCATGAAATGTTTGGTAGTTGGTTTGATTGAAAGAGAATCTCAAGGAAACATCAATAATTATAATTCAAGGTGCATAGAACTAGAAAGAGCCATCACATTCCACTGTGGCCCCTCTGAATTAATGGCAATTGGCATTTTAATATATTTTTCAGAGCTCGCTTATTACATGTGTAAATGTAATGTCAAGTTTTCCAGTTCTTTGAAGATCTTAGTTGCTCTAATAATTGTACGGAGGCCAAAATCCACAATATGAATTTCCTTTTTTTCTTCTTATTTTCGCAATCTTTTCCTATTGGCAATTTTTTGCCCACCTTAAATTTTCAACTATGAAGAATATGTTTGACACATAGTCTTTTGTCGCTATTTGATAGTTCAAGTGGCTAGAATATTGAAATACAGGATCAATCATAAAAGTAATTTATGTTAATTTCTCTAACTTCAGATGAGTTTGGCAAAACTTATATACTCCCTTTTAAACATAGTATTAACATCTCGGTTTCTTAAGCATTTTCTAAAAAAAGAAAGAAAAAAAAAAATCTTTTCTACGTGTAATGAGTAACAAATTGTGATTCTAGAGGATGATATGAAGGCGTAAATAATTTGCGGCCAATTATTATTGACAATCTCACACCTGATGTCTTGGATTCACCATGAATCTCCTTCACTTCTTTGGAATTCAATGCACATCTAGTTTGATCATGACTTCTAACTATCTGACGCATATCAAAACATAAATAGACATATTGATGCCGAAGAACGCCATTAATGATTAATGTGACTAGTAGATCCATGATTCTCAGAGTCCCACACCTTTCAGTCTTAGAGCATCTCCAACCCTATTGTCTTGTAATGTGTTATGATGCCTATGTAATATTAGGCACGAGACAATGTATTTCATAGGTGGCAAGAATATATTCACGAAAGATGATGAAGTAGAAAATTTTCTCCAATTCGAAAGTATTAAGATATTTTTCCAAACTTCCAAGACAATATTGAGAAACATTTTTTTTCAATTTCCAAGACAACTTATCCTTTTTTTCATTTTTTTTTCCAAAATATTTTTTGTTAAGAGTTTTATGACATGGATGTGAGGACATTGCTAAGTGCATTGTCTATAACTAGATAACCAACTTCACAATGTCTTCTATAATTTTTGTTACATGAGCTTCATAATTTACTTGAAAATTGCATTGGAGAAGGATTTTTTTTAAATGTTTGTCATTTCACTACAAGAAAAGTGACTTTTTACGGCTTTAATTTTACGGCATACATAAAATGTATGTCGTAGATAGTTAATTTACAGCATACATATTAGTTTATTGTATATAATAGGATATATAAGAGAGGCTACTTTTTGCTGCATACATGTGGACTTAGGGCACGTTTGATGAAGTGGCGATTGAAAGATTACTCTAATTATGTTGGCGCTTGATCGTGAATGGAACGAAGGAATCAAAATATTTTGTATAGAATTATTCTATGGCCACAATTTTGTGACATTTTAGTTGGTGATTTGTATTCACATGATTTGACATTATTATGGTTTCAATGAAAGTTAGTCTTTGCAACAATAATTGTGTATACTTTAATGTGATTTTGGATCATTATATATTATTGCTTCAATTAAAAGTTATTATCTTTCATAATTGTTGTGTATATTATCTGTTTTGTGATTCATTGTCAAAGGTAAATTGGATTGCACAAAAGGAACATTAAAAAAAAGAGAATATAAGGCATGCAAAATATGCCCTAATAGATGGGTATTTTATACTTTTCATGGCATACAATAAGGCTGTGTTTGATTGGGCTTTTTTTCCATGGAAAATATTTCCATCAAAAATTTTCCACCAATTGTAGTGTTTGATTGCTTATATTTTCTATGGAATTATTTTCCCAAAAACTATCATTTTCCATATTTTCATCTAAAATGGTGGAAAATTAAACTTGTCCAACCCATAGGAAAATATTATTTTCCATGAAAAATAACTATTTTCTGTGGAAAATAATGACAATCAAACACCCAAATTAAGTTTTCCATGAAATGTTTTTAAAATTCCATGGAATTAATTTCTTTTCCACATATTTTCCACCTTACAATCAAACACACCCTAAATGTCGTAATTGACTATTATTTAGGGCGTGTTGTAGCATGTCGTGCTTTCTACATTCAAGACGTGCAATAGAATGCCAAAAATAATATGTCACGACCCGCACCCTAGAGTAGGGCACGAGAACGTAACAACGCCCAGCCTACGCCGCAGTGTCGACGGTAGAACGCTGTCCTAGGTCTCAATGCATCTAACAGTATAAGACTAAATAATTTATACTCCCCGAATGGGGGTGACATAGCAGAAAGTAAACTCAATCACATCTAAGGTAGAGCATAATGGAAGATAGATAAAACATGAAATCCAAAGAGATACGACAGATAGAAGTCTAAGTGTCTAAGATACATAAACTCAGAATACATCTCAAAACTCAAATACAGTAATCCATAAGTACATCTCAAGACAACTGAAAATAAACTATGAATAAACCCTAGCTATCTATACAACCTCTACTGTCTCCTCTAGGCTAGCAGGCAACCTCCAGCCTATCTGTAAAATTTATCAACAGGTCCAGTCAGGACTGAAGCGAGCACAATACATCTCAACAGTTCATAGCAGGTTAGAAAATATAAACATGCAGTAGAGTAAGATACAGGATCTGAAGAAAATACAGTATGTAAACAGAGAGAGAATTGTAATAGAAATATCTACTATAAATAGAGACCTAACAGTGTCTAGTGAGTCAGAGTACAATATAAACATGTGAATGGCATAGGAGATTCTAGGAACTATACTATGGAGTGATTCTGGGAACTACACTACTTGGATATTATTCACATGTCTACTTCTACTCCCCCGTACCCCCAATCAATACACAAGGATCCAACCAGGTTATGTTATGATTCCATGCAAAAGCCCACAAGGGATGATACATGGATAGCCCATAAATGGGTGATTCTGGGAATGCCCACAATGGAGTGATTCTGGGAATGCCCATAAATGGGTGATTCTGGGAATACTCTGTGATCATGAGAGTACATGTCATAAGTGATCGAAGAACCGTGAAGCATAGTGATATACCATGTAAGTGAAACGCACAGAACATGTAGTATACGATGCTCCCTGAGGGGATAACATCTCAAGAATGGATCCATATAGTACTAATCCGTGTTACCAACGTGACAGCATCAAGTATAGTAATCTAAAGCAGGAAAATAATTCTAACAGGATATGAAATGATCAGAGAATGTACTCGCCTGATAACATGAACAGCTGATAGGTATAGGGGTCCAACTGAAGCCACAGAGTCCTATTTAAAGCAACACAGGTTACAAGGTGTACAAGTTGTAATAAAAGAATCTCTACAAGCAATCTATTATTATTCTAGGTTCTTCTAAGTCTAAACAACTCTAGGTCAACTCCGGTCAATAATCTAAGCAAACTAGGTCAAGTGTTGACTTATAGTTGACTTTGGGTCAACTGGTCAACTTTGGTCAACAGGATAAATTCTAGTCTAATTATTAAAGATATAAAGTGTACTTCGTTATTCGTACGTCGAAACTTACGATACGTAAATCGAGATAAGAAGATCAATGGTAAGGTTGATAATCTTATTATAGTGGTCCACATGTCCATCTTGTCATTTTCAGCGATGTGAGATCACTGGAATTGACTGAACTCAGTTTCGTTGTACTAATCCCGAAATACGAACATTATAAGAATTAATTATTAATTAATTATAAAATAAGTTAAACTCAGAGAAACTATCAACAAACATTGCCGGACGATAAAATAAACATCGCCACGTGTCCAGAATGGTCAAATTAGCTAGGATAGCCTACCCATCGGTCCAATTTGGACACAAGGGCAAAAAGGTAATTTTGGGTCAAAACGGTATCCGTGTCGGAGCCGTTTATTACCAAAAAATATGCAAAAAAATAAGTCTATAAAATATAACAAATTATATGTCCAAAAAACTAGAATGACGATACGAACCCAACGGTATCTCCAGAATTGGATTCCGTTGACCCGATCTCAATTTGGCCCGTTGACCAGAACATTAGAATTCCGGTTTGCACGGAAATACGTGCCAGAGCCAATGTTCCCAAAACTCAGCAAACTATATGTTAACGAATCCAGAATGACGATACGAACTCAACGGTATATCCGGAATTGGATTCCGATGAGCCGATCTCAAAATGACCCGTTGACCCGGATATTGGTATCCAACTTGCACCGAAATGCGTGCCGGACCCAATGTCCACAAAAACCTAGCAAATTATATGTTAACGAGTCCAGAATGACGATATGAACTCAACGGTATATTCGGAATTGGATTCCGATGAGCCAGTGTCAAAAAGTCCCGTTGATCCAGAATGTGGGACCCATTTTGCACCGAAAAACGTGCCAGGACCCACGTTCTCCAAATCTAACAAATTTTATATGAAAACATGCCAGAACGACGCCACGAGTCTAATGGTGGTGTCAGAAATGAAATCTGGAGTCCC
The DNA here is from genome assembly GCA_029216955.1 of Iris pallida. Lineage (NCBI taxonomy): Eukaryota > Viridiplantae > Streptophyta > Magnoliopsida > Asparagales > Iridaceae > Iris > Iris pallida. The sequence goes on along the minus strand of JANAVB010016999.1, from coordinate 2,300,990 downwards.
GTGTTCAATAATAGAATTTTACAAGTTGGAAATTACGAATTCGGACGGCCAACTTTGGCGTCGAATTCAACCAATCAAACAAGCTCACAATAAAATGAAACTGGAGGGGTAGCAAGAGGGTTATACCAGCTTCGTACAGGAACTGGTAGCATGCCAAATGGAGCAGCGGTGGAGGAGATACAAGCTGACAAAGTTGGCCCCGCAAAAATATCCAAATTTAATACAATTTAAACGGTCAACTTGGTGGCCGGTTTTGATGTATCAAACGATAAAATCAACGGACGAAAATTGACATGAGTGAAGGTGGATATACCGAGATTGTGACGGAGCGAACAAATCACTGATCCAACGGTCGAATTTTCGAAAAAACATGCACGAAGTTGCTGCGACGGAATGCGATTTCAGTCTCGTTTCCGAGCCCGACACGACGGAACGTCGTGTAAAACGCACGAATCGCCTCGATGGCGCGTCCCAGAGGATGGTGGCCGTCAGGGGACTGTGCGACGGAGTGGGGCACACCCCCGGGGGGGAGGGGGGTGGCCGGAGCCACGACGGTCGACGGCGGCGGCGGCCACGCCCGCATGTGCGCATGGCTGTGCGCTGTGCTGCCGCTGCCGTGCGCTGTTGCGCCGCTGCCGTGCGCTGTTGAGCGCGGGCCGGCCTGGCCGGGCATGGCGACGGCGTGGGCGGTGGTGCGACAATGGCGGCGGGGCGTGGCGGTGTGGGTGGTCGGCCGGTGTGAAGGTGGCGGCGAATTTGATGTTGATGATGGTGATCGGGTTGGATGATGGTGGCTTGGATGATGATGGAGGTAGGAGGAGGAGAGAATGAGGAGGGTGGTGGTGTAACACCCAGTTTTCCAAATGAGGATAATTTTGAAAATTTGTAATTATAATTATTATTTATTGATAATTATTTCATATTATAATTTTTGGTGATTTTTAATCATTTTTAAACTATTTAAAATTATGACTTGTGATTTTGACATTTTACGATTGTTTGGTTTTAATTTTGAGGAATTTGTCACCCCCAGTTTTCAGATACAGGAGTATTTTTGTCATTTTACATTTTTGAATATTTTTAAAATTTATTTTATTATTTATGATATTATTTTGGGGTTATTTGAGTCGGGTTCGAATTTCAACTCAATTCGACTTGAAACGGGGACCCGGGGGTAGTGTTGACTTTAGTGGACCCACACATTAGTTAGTCATGGCCCACATGATAGAAATATTTTAGTTAGAGGTTAGACTAATTATTATGGATAAGGTTAGTGTGATTAGAGGCTTTAGAATGACTAATTTAGCCCCAACCAATTAGCCATTTCATAATACTAATAAAATAGGTTAGTGGGGGCATTTTGGACCTTACCATAATAGGACAAATAGCCCCATATGGCCAGCCACTTTGGGAGAGGATAGGCTCAAGTTTATTTCATTATTCTCATCCACACTCTCTCTCTTGTTCTTCCCCAAATTTCTAGAGAGCAATCCCTAGCAATTTCTCCACCAAATCCTTCCATTTCGCCACCAAATCTTCTTCTTTCCTTCTCCATTCTAGCCAAGGAGGAAACTACCCAAGTTTGGGAGGATTCGGAGCTTGTTCGTGTCCATTTGGAATCTCTACGTGTCGGTGTCGCTCCGGGAAGGCTTTTCTTCGATTCGATCTACCGGGAGGTATAAATCCCTTCTCTTTTTTATTTTCTCATGCATATAGATCTATTTTGAACCCATAGGAATGATCCCCATGGTTGTATCTCTATTTCGTGTCCATTTGGAGGTCATAGGAGTGTCCTTTATGTTGTGATTGTGTCCTAGTGGAAAAAAAACCCCAAATTTGGACATACTATGTGTTGTTGTTATGTATGAATGAATTATTACATGTTTAATCTTATATTTTTGTATTGGAGATGTGTTCTATAGTGTCTCATATATATATTAGTGTAGAGAGTGACTTCTTGATATATTATGTTATATACTTGTGTTTCTTTTGTCTCAAACTACCTAAATTCGTCATAATTTTTATCCACATTTTTAGTAGCTAGAGCAACTTAGAAATGCCATAACTTTTAGCTCATAACTCCAATTAACCTTCCATTATTTTAAAAGAAGCGTATTGAAGTTAGCTTTCCAAATATATATTTTAATAAGCCAAATTCGTTCTAAAACTTTCTGTAGAATTTTTTGAGTGTCAGCTGTACGAAAGATGAACGCGTTTCGGTGTTTTTTCGATTCCGGGAGCTTCCGGACACGAAAATACGATCCGTTTAATGTTTCAGAAAGCTAACACGATGAGCTACAACATACTGTAATCCTAGAATTTAGTGAAGTCCCAGTTGGTACAGTATTGATTTTAAGTAGAAGAGTGACTATACGATATATATATTTTGTGTAACCTATGAGCCTATGTAGTATGGATATTAAATGAATATAGAGTATGTAATATATAATATGTTAGATGAATAAAATAATATATATATGATATATATTCTTTTTACATTAATGTATATATATGGTTGAATGCAAGCATGTAGGAATGCAATTAATATAATGCATATAAGAAATGCATAAATGCATGAATGAAAGAACGATATACAATGTATTCATATGTATAAAACATGTAGGTAATGCATAGATGCATGAATGAAATGAATGTTTGTAATATGTTAATATAAATACAAGTATCTAATATGCATGAATGTGTGTATAATATAATACAAGTATACATGTATGTATCATGTAATGTAATATACATGATATGTAAGTATGTATGTATTTCTATAAACTGAGTTAACCTATAACCTTTTACACACATTCATTCAAACACCCTTTGACATCATGTATCACATGTCACATACACCTACCTATCACTAAATTTTAGAACATTAACACATCCTTTAACACATGCCAAACACACACATACTCACTTACTCTTTTACCTCTCTTTCTTTCTCTCTCTCTCTCTCTCTCTCTCTATATATATATATATATATATATATATATATATATATATATATATATATATATATATATATATATATGTATGTGCCTATATATATGGCTTTTCTATATATATCTATGTATGTGAATATGTGAATGTGAATAATATATATACATTATATGACTAAGTTTGTGTGCCTTGTTAGCTTATGGTTTAGTTTTGTGCTTGGTTTAGTAAGTGACTTAGGCTATGAGTTAGTAGCTATCTTGGATACTTGATTTGTATATACTTAGTTTGTTTAGACCTAGAATTGACTAACTAGACTAGTTGACTTAGGTTTGACTTGGTTGACCTAGTTTGACTTTTAGGGTTGACCAGAGTTGACCAAGAGTTGACTTTGGTCTAGTTTGACCTAGATTCATGTAGAACGCATTGTAGTGCATATTATTACCATTATGGACTTGTTGTGACTTGTGCTGTTCTAATAGGAGCCAGACACCACTCCTCGGACAGTACTTTCATCTTGGACATTCAGTTAGCAGGCGAGTACATTATCTTATAGTTCTTCCATTTACTTGTCGTTTACTATACTTCAGTTGTAGCTAGTTCTATTTGATTCTGTATTACAAACATGATTTGATATTACTGGATCCATTTTATGCGACACTCACTTATTAAGTCTGGCCTCTATTCTGGAATCACTACTGGAATCATCTACTGGAACCACCCTGGAATCATCTACTGGAACCATCCTGGAATCATTTACTGGAACCATTCGTATACTGGCTGGACTTATCCCTATTTTGTGTTGGATTATGGATTCACTTGTACTTGCTGGGCGGGGAAATATTGGAATAGGCATGTGAACATACCCAAATACTGGAACCACTCCCTTGAAATTATACTGGAACGATAGCCATCCCACACTTTGCCGAGTGTGCGGTGTGTCGTATTACCCACAGCCGTTTACATGTCGATTTTGATATTTTAAAACACACTGTTAGAGTATAGGCTGGACTCACCCTGGAACCTTTGATCACCAACTGGACTCACCTTATACCGGACTCATCTTGTACTGAAACCACCTGGTTTCAAATTCATGTTGTCTGGATTTACTTGGGTTTTGTACTTGTTTACATTTATATTCTGGACTTATTATGTTACTTTGGTTCAGCTAGATTTATTTTACAGTCTTCATTGCCATCATTCTTCTCTTGTTTTAGTTACTTACTTTTCTTGTATCTTATCTGTTCTCCATACCATCACCTGTATATAAACTGCCATATTCATAAATAAAACTGTCTATAACTGATTTATAGTTCTCTGTCATTTAATTGGGATTTCTTGATGAGTTGTACTCGTTCCTGTCCTGACTGGACCTGTTGATAAATTTTACAGATAGCCTGGAGGTTGCCTGCTAGCCTAGAGAAGACACAGTAGAGGTTGTATAGATAGCTAGGTTTTGCTTATAGCTTATTTTCAGTTGTATTGAGTTGTATTTATTCTATGGATTACTGTATTGAGCTTTGAGATATTTTCTGGGTTTGTGTATCTTAGACACTTAGACTTCTATCTGCTGTATCTCTTTTGGATTTCATGTTTTACCTATCTTTTATCTCGCTCTACCTTAGTTGTGATTGAGACTGTATCTGCTATGTCACCTCCATTCGGAGAGTATATACTGTACAGGTACCTTTATATTGTTAGATGTTTGACCTAGGACAACATTCTACCGCCGACACTGCGGCGTAGGCTGGACATACCCACGTCTCGTGCCCTTACTCTAGGGTGCGGGTCGTGACACGTTTTTAGTGGTGGCCCATGCAAAACTACCTTGCATAGCAAGGTATCAGATAGGATGAACTGAAGCAAGGTATCTGAAGTCTTGATATATTATGTTATATACTTGTGTTCTTTTGTCTCAACTACCCAAATTCGTCATAATTTTTATCCACATTTTTAGTAGCAATAGCAACTTAGAAATGTCATAACTTTTAGCTTAAAACTCCGATTTATCTCCTATTTTTTTAAAAGAACCGTATCGAAGTTAGCTTTCCAAATATATATTTTAATAAGCCAAATTCTTTTTATAACTTTCTATAGAATTATTTGAGTGTCAGCTGTACGAAAGACGAACGTGTTTCGGTATTTTCGCGATTCCGGGAGCTTCCGGACACGAAAATGCGATCCGTTTGAAGTTTCGAAAAGCTAACATGAAGTAATACAACATACTTTAATCCTAGAATTTAGTGAATGTCCAATTGGTACAGTATTGATTTTAAGTAAAAGAGTGACTATACGATATATGCATTTTGTGTAACCTATGAGCTATGTAATATGGATATTAAATGAATATAGAGTATGTAATGCATGATATGTTAGATGAATGAAATGATATATATATGATATATATCCTATTTACATTAATGTATATATATGGTTGAATGCAAGCATGTAGGAATGCAATTAATGTAATATATGTAAGCAATGCATAAATGCATGAATGAAAAAATGATATACAATGCATGCATGAAAGTATATAATGAATGCTAGATATAAATACAAGGTATATATGTAATGATAGATATGAATGCATAATGTATAAATATTGTAAATGCAATATCAGATTTCATATGTAGACATAGAACCAATGCATAGCTGATATTTAGATTGAATGTTAGTTCATTTTAGGTTGTTCGAACACTGAACTGTCCATGTAAGCATATATACCTTCCTTTTCCTATTGCCAAGCCAATTTTAGTTTTCAATATATTTGAATGTCTATGAATGTAATGTTAACATTCAACCCCTTAATTCGAAATGTTAGTTAATTTCAGTCTTAGACAATGCATGAGCTGTATGCATGTGGGATGTTGGCTTAATGGCAGATTTCAGATAACATGGTTCATTTTATGTGGTTAGTTACACCAGTTTATGGGATAGCTCACTTTAGTTTATATGTAAATGTGGAACTAAACCGAGAATGAACTTCACCCTCTGCACAAGGACACCCCACTCTATATCAACCACCATGCCATGTAACCCTTCTCTAAATGATTGCTATAATATATATAAATTTATGTAAAGTATAGATGCATGTTAGTTATAACTTAAATAGTCTCTACTCTAATGTATATAGATGTATACTTGTAGCCATGCATGTTAAGTATAATACATGTGTAATGAACAATGAATTTAGGTCCTAATGGAATTGGTTTGGGGGAAAAAGGATTTAAAATAGATTTATAATGAATTTCTAAAGATTTGAAAATACCTTTCTTCTCAACTTGTTCTTTCCTAAAGAGGCTAGCCCTAAACTAAGAGAGTACTTATAGGGGTGTGGTTCCCAAAGCTTTAGGTGGCTGGCCAAGTCAGGTAGGGTTAGGGTTAGGTTGATTTTTGGGCTTTGGGCCAAGTCACATAGGCTATGGCTAAGTTGTTTTATTAATGCACATTGATTACAACTCGTTGAACGTTGACAGAGGGTTCAGGTTCTATAGCAAGTATAGGAATGTCAATACTAGGTGTTATATTTGTGGTAGCTGTTAATGATTCTCCTTCACCATTTGATTTGAAGTAAGAAAAAAATTCTTGCTTTTTATTCATATTTTCCATTACAAACTACATAAAAATAATAATTTAAATCAGATTATATGTAGCAAACACTAGAGACATAACTTAAATTCTGTCATGTTATTTAAAAACAAAATGGGGCACCAATTACAAAATGAGAAGATAGATGTCATATACTTAAATTCTGTAATGTTATTTAAATTCTGTAGTGTCAATTTTGTGTCATATACTTAATGTCATATTATGTAATTGGTGTATCATTTTGCTAGTTTATGTGCGTATCATTTTGCTAGTTTAGGACACAATCTGAAAATTGGAGTGACAAATTGAGATCATCCTCAATACTTTTCTACCAAAAGTATTAAGTAAATATTTCTCTCTTTTTCTTTAGCATGGAAAACATACAAGCCAATACTTTTCTACCAAAAGTATTAAATTTCTGCGTTACGTCCTTGGACTTTCGATTGAATTCTTTAACTCTCGATTATGTTCCGCAAACTCTGATGTTGTTTCCGCGATTGATGTCATTGGTGCACTCTCTCTCAAATGTCCCATAGGATATACATATAATAAGTCTATATATTTTGAAAATTATTACGGAAGAAAATTGGTTGAACAAAGTTTAACTTTAAATAAGCACGGTTGGCTAAGTCGGTCTGGGCATATACACCAAGAATTGCGTCAACCTTAGAAAAAGTCGTGTACGAAACTCGAATTATTTCAAATAGGATAAAATTGATTTGACTTATTAAATATGGGATGGCTATCGATAGGAATATCATTGAACGATGTTATCGTCAATACAATATAGATATAGCGTGCTTGAAAATTGAGAAATTGTTTGAACGGAGATTCAAAGTAATCGATATTCAAAACTTGTTTCGAGGATTTGTCGAATAACTTCATCTCTGAGTGGTGTATGGGATAGCCTCGGAGATATTGATCGATTGAGGATACGGGGTGCCAATGAGTCTATCAGCAAGCGACGATTATGCAAAGCCTTAGAACGAATGATTCAAGTTAGCATGAGTTTGATTCGAACGAACGAGGAAAACGGTGCGCATCAGATTGGCATTACACTGAGTGCAAAATGAAAAGTGATAAGAAAAGATAGATTGAATCAAGAAAAAGTTAAGGTGTACGATCGGATGACTCTATCGAGAAAATCAATATGAATCGAATACGAAAAGTTAGCACGATTGGATGATAGCGTGCATGAAAATAATTTGAATATTTGAGAATAACTCTAAGGATTGGAATATGTGTTGCTCGATGATTTGAGTTATCATAGATCGATACATTTTGAGAAAATAAATTGCTCGATGACTTAAGATAGACGAATGAACATATGTGACTTTGGGTTTGAAACGAAATTAATCATGTAACTAGTTCAGGGGATAATGATCAAATTTGATATTGGATTTCGAGGAGATTATAGTATATCCTGTTCGGATGATAGCATCACTTGTAAGACTCGGAGTTTGATGCAAAGAAAGATCGTCAGGTTATGTACATCATCGATGGTATTGAGGCGTATCAAAAATCAATGTGCGATAACTCGGGGGTACTCTAATTTGAAGAATGATGATCGTGTAAAGTGTTATTATTTTGGATGGATGCTATAAGATTTTGAATAAAATAAATGCTTGGATGTAAATGATCTTGTCTTAAGCGAACGCAACTCAAGCCTCGCACATACGTCATGTCAGATTTGGGGCGATCGTTCTGCGTGAGCGCTGACATGGTGATTCATGCTCAGCGGGAATAATCAAACTCAGGATATCAGGGCATGGCAATTCGGATTGCTTTGACTTGTAGTTTGATGCGAAGGTGAATTCAAGGATGGATCAGAATTATGATTGACGAATTAGTAAACTTAAGGATTGAGTAGATCCAATCTCCGTATTGAGAATGAATTAGTCTAGATTCAAAGCAAGAGTTACGCTCCGATGAGAACGATTGTCCTACTGAAATGGATGGTGATTTCATGACCAGCGTGGATGATAGAACTTACATGAGATTGGGGCATAACATATTGTTATACTAGACGACCTTGCGATCGAATACGTGAATTGTGATAAGCGGCTTAGAAAATATGGAATGAGGATTATGGTTTAATGACAAGTGATGTCGTAGCATGCTTGACTTGGGAAGGATGGATAGATGGATTATATTGAACGCATTCGGAGACATAGACTATGCGAATTGCTAGTTTGCACATGCGATAAGAGGTATGCAGAAGATTGGGTTGAGCGAAGTTACGGTAGGATGGCTTTGCTGAATGGCTCGGACCCCTTGGACTAAGTATTGCAAGTGCGAATACGAAGAATCTATGCTCAAAGTTTAGAAATTGGAGTGATACGAGCTTGGATAGAAAACCCGTATTATCAACTTTTATTTGACCTTAGGTTTAGGGTCAGTGTTGATATTATTGTTTGGGAACTATGATTCCAATACTAACGGTTAACTATAGCCTGGAAAGATAGCCTAGCGATTAGGCAAACATCCCGATACGGAGAGATAGGAATTGTGGAGACACAACTTACAAGTTTTGGCTGAAATGCATATATTTCAGGGACGCTTGAATATGTGTACGATCCAACTCAAGTGGTGATGTCGGATTTTCTATCATAAGACTTGGCTGAAATGTACGTATTTTGGAGACGCCTGAAATATGTGTACGATCCAACTAAGTGATACGATGAATTCAAGTAAGACTAGAGGAACGAAAAAGTATCGAGGATTTTGAAATCGTGTTTCGAAGAAATATTGATGGTAGTACGATCATTAGATTTTGGACGAACTTGAATGTTGGTTGATCGGGTGGTTTGCCTAGAACTGAGATTATCCGTATGAGCGACGAGTGTAAGTTACCCAAGTCGAGATATAGTTGTTCGTGTGAAAGATAACCAAAACACGAGCATGGCTCGGATTGAAGAAACGCATAGGCAAAGCCTGTGCGAGAGTCATTGGATGTTATCAAGTTATAAGTCAAAAAGTGTACTCAGTAAGTTTCGAGTACGGAACTTTTTCTGAGTGGTGTATAATGTAGTGCCCCGTCCCGCTCAGTTCAATCGGAAGAATCGAAATGCTAATGACGTTCGGACTTAACCATGCAACGGCTGCTCGAAGACCCGCAAGGTCGAGGCGACTCCTCGCTAAGGTGGGTGGCTTCGGTGAACTTGTCTCAGCTTGGCCTTCACTCTAATAAAACAAAAGTTTTCAAATGCACATGTAGGCTTGATAATAAAAGAGACGAATCCACATAGCTAAGGGAATAATCCCGACGGGTTGGATTGAGTTAGAATATGGAAAGGTCCCATGGTCGACTTAGAAGTATTGCACGATATACTTTTAAAATGACACTTGGTCCTTCGTCCCATGGCTTGGGAGAAGGAAAGTTGGTTTAAGTTGCCACAAAGCTATGAACTTAGCCTATTTCATAGGCGTCGCACGTATAGATGCTTGATAAAGCAAGCACGATCCCATCGTCCAAGACTTGGCATAGCCTTTGCTCGTTCTACGGGTTAAGTTATATTGCACGGCTTATGGCATAAGTCTAGGCACCCAAAGAACTGGGTTGTTCAAGTTGAACGCATGCACGACATGTTCCCACAATACAGGATTTGGCATAGCCATTGCTCGTCAAGTTGTTGCACGATTAAGTTAGGCAAGAGTTTTGCTGTGCTATCGAAGTCAGAGCAAGCACTATCCCATGTTGTTTGCGGTCGTTAAGAAACTTAGTCCTACGATCTCAAGGCTCGTCGTATAGAAAGTATGACTTGGATGATAGTATCGCATAAAACACAAGTCGGTTTAAGGCACGCACCACAGTTGGTTCAGTGAAAAGTAACCCTCGGTCTATGGCAAATGAAGAACATATTTTGTTCAAGTTATGCTTGAAGGCTATTAATTAACCATTTATGAGTTGAGTCAATAAGAGTACGAAAACACTGAAAGCATGTCGGGACTGTAGGTCAGTCGTCTAGGAAAGATGTCGGGACTGTAGGTCAGTCGCCGAGGTAACCCTGGTTTGGGCTTGTAACTCCTCTTCCCGAAATTTTTTGAAATATTATTATTATTATTATTTATCTATTTGATTTTAAATGGTGCTTTTTAGAACTTTATAAATAATTATTTAATTACTATTACGGTAGCTGACTCTAGTCATGGTTAGGAATTGGAGTACAAGGTGACCAGAAATAGTGGTACGGATAGTGCAGTTGCATGCTTTGGCTAGTGTATTAGCTATGTTAGGTAAGGTTGAGCCATAGAATTGTTTTAACTAGAAAAACCAGGATAAGTTGTGACATGACCATAAATAGTTTTAATTATTTATTATTAAGATTTATTGACCTGTAGAAGATCCGGTTGCACCCAACTAGTCCGGACTGGACCCAAACCAAGCACAAGCCCATGCAGTGATGTAGTGTGACCAAAGACGTCCGTGTTGGTATATTTATGTGTGCGTGTGCTGTATTTTATCCCAAAGTTCTAATAAATAATTTTGTCTAAGGTAATTGTTATAAATAGAATGTAAATATGAATATTTATTCAAATACATGATAGATAGTGTACTTAGACATATTCGTGTATTACTGGGGTTCTTGGCTGTACAGATTTTGGACGTACAACTATTTTTGACTTATTAAGGCTGTTAGGAATATCATCACTAACAGTTCCATGAATTGCTATGGTGGTTTTATTGTAGTATTAATGTGAAATTACTTAAATTTGTTAGACCTAGTCAATATTTTGTCCCTCACATATTATTACTATAGCCTTAATTAAATTCTTTCCAATTTACCATCCTATATAACCTAGGGCCACCAAGCTTGCATACATTTTAATGACTAGCATTTGGCTATAAGCCCATAGTTAATATTGGTTAGTAATGGGTCTCAAATACTGCCCCAACCCAATCCTTCACAAACTTTACTAGCCCAAGTCCAATCCTCCCTCCATATAAAGCTGCTACCAAAGGAAACCCTAGCGGCATATACAGTGCCAACCTCTTCCTTCTCGTTCATACTCTTCTCCTTTAACCTTCCTTCGTTCTGTAACCCAAGTCTGATCTTCGACCTTCCTCCTCGACAGTCTTGCTCACCATCTCTCGTTGAGCCATGCTTTCGGACACACGTAAGCCAACGAACCCCACCACCACCTACAATAGCAGACCAACGCCTCCACTGGATAAAGCCGAGGTCGCCTGCGCCGGAGACGTATCTTCCCGGCCGTGCAGTGCTGCCACCGCCAATCCGTACAGCCTCTCCACAATGGTAAACCACTTTTGCCGTGCGTTCCACGCTCATACAGTAGCACGCCGCCCTATAGTGCCTCCTGCCGGCGACCCCTAGGCCGCAGCCACCTTCTGACCACCCTCAAGTGGACGGCAGCGTGTTCGACGACTCGACGGTCCTCGACCCAGCTGCCTCGTGTCACTAGAATGACAACCTTGATGGGGCCGTCTTCCTGATGTAGCCTATAGGCTCTGCTTCCAGGCCGCCAGGGACTCTCAACACCAAGTCTCCATGATCCCCCATTCCCGCAGCATGTCGAACCCTTGGCCTTCTTCCTGCCAAGCTCGATGCCACCTAGTGTCTTCGTTATGCTGCTATCCTCCTCGCGACGTTACCTTTCTGGAACAATTGGACCTAAGCTCGAGCTTGCCTCTGTTGCATAGACGCCATGAAGAATACAACCACAGTAGTAAAAGCAGCCACTTGAAGAAGGAACATGAACAATAGTTGTTTAACTGTGAGAAATCACAACAGAAATACACAAATGCTAATGGAGTAATGGTAAATTTTATATAAGCCCTCTTCTCTCTAGAAATTACATCCATTATTAGTCTGTATGAATACATCCATTATTTAGTCTGTATGAATACATACGTAAGTAGCTTAGTTGATTTAAGATTCGTCAAGAAGAAGAGTCCTCTTTCATCCTGTACAAACGTTTTAATATAGGTAATTTACTTATTAGACCCTTCAAAATGTATAATTACAATTCTATTCTAAAATAGAAATCCTATTTGCAAATTTTCCTAATTACTTTGTCCACGTTTATCAGATCGAGATAAAACTTGCGCCAACAGGACCGTATCATTTTTTGGTCCTATATGCCATATTTGGTCCGATTCTGAGACAGTTGATCGGAGCACCGTTTGCGGGCCCCACGATCCGATTCAACGGGCGATTTTGTGCACGGCCCATCGGAATCCACAATTGGACATACGGTTGGGTTTGAATTATCAAAACAAATTCGTAGACATATAGTTTGACGACTTTAGAGACCATTGACTCTGACACACTTTTCGGTACAAAGCGGGTCCAACGACGTACATCATTTTGGTCCAAAATTACCGTTTTGCTCCTGTGTCCAAAATTGGACTTAAGGACAGGCAATCCTATCTAATTTGACTATTCTGAGAATGTTGGTAATCTCTGTTTCAGCTTTCGGAGACATTTGTGAGATTTGGACTTTATGGCTTACCAGTTGATGGTATATTGTTGGTTCTTGGTGCTACCACCAGGCAAGATACCTTGCCTCCCTCTACAGTTTATTTCCATGCTTATAGTTTTTCCTATTTTTATATATGTTATCATCTTATTCTCTAGTTGATGTGAGTTTATCTATATGTTTCCTGCGTTCCATGTTTTACTAGATTATCGTCTTGCTTGTATATCATTTTCATGATTAGATAGTGTAGTTACACCAGGCTTGTTCACTTTATAGTTCATGCTAGAGTTGTCTTTACCCGTGTCTTGACATGAGTTGTACCTTGTCTCACCTATGCCTCGACTGAGTCATGTCTTAGAACGAGTATATATAGTTGAACTGCTAAATTCTTGTTATCATTTCCTCAACCAGAGAGTCACACTCGGGACAAGGGTTGACCATTTGCACCAGAGAGTCCACACTCGGGACGAGGGTGTTTGTCTTGATCTGTTTACATTCGTGAGTCCACACTCGGGACGAGGATATTATCTTGTTTATTTGCACCAGAGAGTCTACACTCGGGACGAGGGTGCCTTGCCTTGAACTAACTAGAGAGCACTCGGAACGAGGGTTAGTGATTAGTTCAAACTTGCGAGTCCACTCGAGGCGAGGGTTTGGTATTCCATTGATCTCGTGTTCACTTGTTCATCCAGCAGTTCAGTTAGGTGTAGTTGTTCTTGTATCCCCGTTCATAGTCACCGTTCAGTTACGTGTAGTTATTCTTTATATCTTGTTTTGTTTTATGCATGATAAACTGCTAGATAGACATATTTTTATGTATCTTGCTATGTCCCCTGAGGACCTGATGATCTCTTCAGGTTAGTGATTGCGTGGAATTAGTTAGCAGTTCTGGATAGCGGATGATTATGACAATTGTGGGTTTCAGATGATTACAATATTGCTTGCGAGATTCAGGTATTGATACCATGTTTATTATCCAGCTCATCCAGCTCGTGCTTTCTTTTCATTATCATGAGATATCCTATTTATTGATTCAGTTTGTAGACTCTTGTTATATTCTTTGGAGTCTTATCGGACATTACGCTAGTGGGCTGCAGACCACGACCCATAGTTGTTCATTCATGCTTATATTACTATGGTGGATTTGAGATATAGATTACATTGCCATGATTTTGCAGTATACCATAGCCTTGACAGTGTTTACGTATTCGAGTTGGACTGGAGTCTGCTTGATGCGTAGCTGGCTTGCGCACGCACTTGCATTCGAAAAGCGGGTGCGGGTCGTGACAGGGCTTTGCAAAAGAAGTATGAAAAATAAAAGAAGTAAAACAAAGGAAACTAAGTTGTGACGGTTAGGCCATGTATTACATTGAGTCTTGAAGTTCTCGTAGGTGCTTGGTTATGGACAACTGGTCGAAAAGGATTTGCGCCCTTGATTAGTTAGCCTGCGACCACAGGGCCGCATCGGCCTAGAAGGGAAGTAAGATAGACAAGAACATGCTATCGGTGTAGAAGCATAGAAAAGATGGAGTTTATGCGGATCATCCCTCCATACGGCCAAGCAAAACTAAGCTGCAAAAGCAGTACTCCTCGAGACCTCATGCGGCTAAGACAACCTGAGCCACAGAAGCGAGGCTCTCGAAGGCCCCATGCGGCTAAGAGGACTCGAGTCGCAGAGGGAAGGTTTTCATAGATCCTATTCTGCCAAGTGAAACCAAGCCGCAGAAGCAAGGTTCTCAAAGATCCCATGCGGCCAAGCGGAGCCGAGCCACAGAAGCAAGGCCCCTAAGGCTATTATGCGGCCAAAATAATTCAGACTCTACTGTGTGGATGGGACACATGGAAATTTGACCAAGTTTCAACCACCCAGAATCGCTACAACAAAATCTCAACAACCACCCACCAGCTGGTACACCAAGATCGAGTCTTTGTGTGCTGTTACAGAAACGTGGCCACGTGGCCCTTTATGCGGTCCAAAATATGCTATTGCAGGAATCACTATAAATAGCAGGGTACCACACCCATGCTAAAGTTTGGCAATCAAAGGCTGACCAATTTCTTTCAGAGCAAAGACTGCGTCTGATAGTCCAAGGAGTAAGGCAGAGTTGCTACACTTTCCCGAGCCTCCATCGTCTCCCCCAAGAATCAAAAATTAAACAATTATACTTAGATTGTTTTCTAGGATTTCTTTCTAGACTTTTTTTTGTACAAGTGAGTTTGCAATCAAGTTCAATTCCTCTGTAATTTTTGTTCTTGATATTTAATGGCAAACACGATGGCGACTTCCTTTTCCTCTGATGAGAAGTTGGTGACGCAATCCGACGCGTCCAAGCTCGGCTCTACGCAGCAAATACTTGTGGTTCATTTTGACTAACAAGCATTCGAAGAAATGCTCTCTGAAGGGAGCGCCAACCCGTCATAGAAGCGAGCCAATCCGAAGAGAACCCTTAGGACGTCGAAGCACAAAACTGTTATCCCTCGCCAGGTTCTCGAAGAAGCTCCTTCTGCGGTCCAAGACGGTGATCAAAGCTCTCCTGCGGCCTTTCTTCCGACCGCGGATAACCCTACTGTCCCCAAATCCAGCAAAGAAAAATACTACGATGCTGAGCTTTTGGGGGCACAAGGGAAATCCATACGGACGAAGAAGAGGCCGCATAAGAGAAATGGGTAGTCGGCCTATACGGCAGCCAACTCTGGTCGCAGGCAGATGGCCCATGCGGCAGCCAATCCTGGCCACAGACCGGCTGTCTTATACGGCCCTGTCAGAATCTCTGTATTCGACCGTCTCTCATACGGACCCGACCCCATGCGGCCCATTGAGAATGTAGAATATTCTAATCTGGACTCTTCTTACTATGCGCCTTCGGGTGCTAAGTCGAAGAAGTCTAAGGCAGTACGGGCCCAACAAGTCCAATAAACTGTCTAAGCTACTGATCGTCAGCTGACACCATTAATTGTTATACAGGCCCCTAATAGAAATTTGTACATAACCATCCGTGTCTAGTTCCCCAGGGCTAACAGATAGGATGGGTCTCAAAAGTCTCCCTCCCATGATCGAGAGCAAGTGCTTTTACTAGCCTCAGATCAGAGAGCAAACATGATACCTACGCACCCATGTGTGCGGGATACCTGAGTCCATAAATTGGATGCAAATGTAGATCAGTTTGCTATCGACTTGCGAGAGGTGATTACTCATAAACGCAAGGAGAGAGAAGCAACCTTGGCATGTGATGAGCCCTTTTCGGGACATCGTTGCACCCAAGTCATCATCAACTGCTGCTGTGATAAGTCGGCAGCACCTGAAGATCGATAGTCCGTTTTCTAACGACTGTACCGGCCAGCACATGTCCGACAACAACTTGAGAAACAGGTACAAATTTCGGGAGACGAAGAATTTTCTTTCGCCTCCTGTAATTCAACTCGGAAGGTTCCTCCCGGCAAGGGAGGAAAGAAGACAGGCTCTTCCAGCCCGACAATCTCAGCTAGCACTATAAGGAAACTCTCATCTGGAGGATTTCTGTCGACAACCACAGGGGGTGTCTACCTAGGAACTCGATCCAGAAAGAAGCTTCCAACACCCGAGGGTGCACCCTCGACCTCTCTCGGGGTAGATGAAGCCGGAGGTAGCAGTCCCCTCAATGTATGCGACAACTCGGTGTTCCAAGAGCATACACAGGGGGTAGCGATCCACTGGAATTATACAGCAGACTTGGACGTCCCCGAGGATGACCGCTTTCGCCAAGACGATGCAGGTTCCTGCACAGGAGGTGGTACCCCTTCCGAATCCGAGGGGGAAGACATTCCGACATTCTCCGACGATTTTTTTGTACAAGGGTACGACACAGAGAGCACCTTTTCTAAGGTCCCTTCCACGTCTACCCACGTACAGACAGTCTTTATGGCCGACGTTGGTCATGAAGGACCTACTGATCGACAACGTCTAGAAGTACTTGAAACCATGCTCATGTCCTTGGTCAAGTCAGTAGACGAAATCAAAGCTGCCTTGTCGACTCAACCGGCAAGGATGCCTGGACAAACAAGCTTAGGACCCGCAGTCAACGCGGACTCCAACACGATCGCTCCTCCTTTGGATGAAAATCCTCTATGAGCATTCGCTACTTCAGCTGCAGACGAAGCCAGGGAGACAAGAAGGGAATTACAGGAGCTTCGAGCAATGTTCAATACCCGAGACTCCTCCCGGGACCTCAGAATACGACAGCCGTATCCCGTTGCATGGAGAGATGTTCCTTTTTTGCCATGGTACAAACTGTTTCACATCGATATGGGAAGACCTCTGATAGTCGGTATATGACTTATTTTGAGGTCACAACCGACCACTTGCCGCATAACGACATCATCCTCACATGATTATTCATCGGAGCATTGGAGGGGATCGCGTTCGACTGGTACCGCAACCTTCCGGACAACTGCATCCATTCCTTCGACGGCTTCAAGCACATGTTCCTGGAGAGATTCTACGAAGTGGGGCATGATCTGACAATGTCGTCTCTCATGGCCGTCGTTCAGGGGGAGAGGGAGCTAACAAGGAACTATATCGAGCGGTTTTGCCAAACCGTAATGAGATTGCCCCAAGGCAATCTCGAAAGCTCCTTGATTGAAATCTGCCAAAAGAAGTTGCTCCTCGCAATCAACCTCTGGATGGGCGAAGATCAGTTCAGGGATTGGACGACCTTCATCATAAATGCTACCAATGCGAAGGCAAAGTGAAAGAAGGCTCGCTAGCTGTGATTATACATTCCAAATGGAGATGACAAAGACAAACGTCCTGGTACCACCTCCAGTAACAACAAGAGTGGCGACACCTCTAATAACCGGGACAATAAAGGCAAACAGGCCATGGTCGTTGGTACGACCAAGAAGCCTGAACAAATGTAGGCAGAAGCTCAGTGGACCAAGGTGAATTACTCATTCAAAGATAGTCATGTCAAGCCTATCTTCGAAATGCTCTTGCAAGGGGATATGATCCAACTCCCTACACCAAGGTGCGAGGCTCGAACGGCGGAGATGGAGGACCCAAAATATTGCTACTTCCAACGCTATGTCCATCATTCCACTCATGACTGCTTCTAATTAAAGCGGTACATCCAGAGTCTTATCGACTCCAAAGCTCTGTCGCTAGATTTCGAAGAGGTTACCGTCACCACAAACATGGTATCAGTTCAGTTCGATGACTTCCCCCAACAAATACTCAAGACGGGGTAATTACTGTCCCCCATGCAACGATGGAGGTTACTAATCTTCATCCGTCCGGCACCAGACGACTGGCTTGGTACCTCTCACCACATCACGGGGAGAGTTCATGTGGGTACATCCAGACTTAGTGCCCGAAGTTACCCAGGCGGTGTCTTCTTCAACCAGTAAAAAGAAGGGCAAGAAGGCCAGATACTGCCATACAATTTTAGCCGAAGTTGAGGCGGCGACGGCCATTTTTACCATGTCTGGGGCACAAGTCCAGCCCACCCTGGGTAATTCAGTCGAAGATCCTCAGGCGGTAATGCTTCCTGCTACTGATGTTTCGGGGTCGTCTCAGCCTCCACTGGCGGACAGGTCCAAGCCGAAGGAAATTCATTTCGATAGGATGCTCCGTAAAGATGCACCTCAAGGGCTGGAGAGACCTTACAACTTTAAAATATTAGCACAACTGGATAATATGCAGACAAATTTGTTGTTATACGAGCTCCTAAGGCTCTCCAAGGATCTTCGTGTTGCATTGACCGAAGAGCTCCAGAATACTGACGCCTACTTAGCCCCGGTCAAGCCTACAGGGGAAGACTCGTCGACAGATCTCTAGGGCAGCAATTGTACAGACACAATACCCAATATCAGATTCACCCCACAGGATATGTTGATCAAGACCAACTTCCATGATCGCCCCTTGTACTACACTGGATACATAGGCGATATCAAGGTGGATCGGATGCACATCGATCCTAGCTTGTCAATAAGCATTATCCCGAAAAGCTTACTTCAAGTCCTCGACATCCCTATGCACCGGTTAGCGGTGACCAATACTGCCATTAGCGGTTTCAACTCGAGAAGGAGCTATCCCCTGGGAAAGATCCGCTTGAAAAATCAGATTGGCGACCTGAAGACAGAGGTTACCTGCTGCGTCATAGGCGCAAATATATCCTACAAATCCTCTTGGAGCATCCGTGGATACATGACTATATGATCGTGCCATCCACACTCCACCAGTACTTTAAGTATGTCAGTAAACACGGCTTCATGAAGACGGAATTTGCCGACATCGATCCCTTCAAAGGGGTTGAGTCTTATTACTCTTCGGAGACTTGTCTATATAAAGAATCCAAGAAGAATATAACTGACGAACTGGAGGCCAGAACAGGGTCAGAGGAACCTTTGAAAATCTATCTCCAGGCCCGTAAATCGGGCAAAGCCGAAACCCTTTTCGCAACTTTGCATAAAGAGGAGCCCGGTTCCCCCGCCCCAACTGCGCAGTTGGAACCGATGGTCATCCGACTCCCGAGGTCCAGACAGGAGCCAAAATCCATCGCAGGGCCGATGGTGATTCGATTGCCAAAATCCAATCAAAGGCGATCAGAAGATGTGAGGCCCTCTGTGGAACCGATGGTGATCCGATTGCCAAGATCCAGTCAAAAGCAATCGAAAGATGCAAAATCCTCTACCGAGCCGATGTTTATCCGTCTCCCCAAGATGAGCCGTGTGAGCACCCTAAATTTCGGGTTGAAATTTTTTTTATTTTATTTTATTTTCCTGATTATTTGGATTTGATAAATATTTTATTTTATTTATTTATCTGTAAGTGTACTTTCCCGTGCCATTAATATTTGGAGTATCAGGGATATTCAACTCTGGAAATCTTCTTCACGGGTTTTGGAGTGGACATGATTACCTTCATGACGGTATATGGTGTCCCACCCAAACTTGTTCACTTGTGCTCTTTCTGCTACGCTGAACTTCGGGTCAAATTAGACCATTTGATTATTATTATTTTTTTCCACTCTTTTTCTTGATCATTTTTCAGCGCGTTACCATGACATTTAAATTGGGAGCGCAAGACCAGTCAGTTTCTTGAAACCAACTCCTCATTGATGATCTACTCGAGACGCTCGTCACCCATGACCTTTGTGTCCCACTCAGACACGTCATTTTGAGCTCCATTTGATTCACACAACTTTTCCGACACGTGACCCGATTTTATTTCACTCCACGGCATCACATTCATTTTCCAACTTGATTTGTGGGTCCCCTGTCGACCAAAACCTGTCAGCCCCAACTATGGACATGGCCCACATTGAGCTTACTACCCGTCCTCCACTTGTGTCCCATTTATTGGAATCCCCATGTGCTACTTATTTACACATGATCATCAACACCTAATTTTAATTCGATTATTGCATCATGTCCGATTTTGACCCAACCCGGCTCCACCGAGTCCAGCCCAGCACCATGTTGCTCTCCATCATAACACTCTCGCTTTCCTTGCCAAAAATAATATTTGAATACCCAATCTACCTATTTTAATATTCGATGGAAAATTCTATTGATTTTAATTCTTAGGAATGATTCAATCCTTATTTAATCCTAGCCATAGATTTACTCCTCATTCAATCTTATCCATTCATCTCCTCATGATAATTTCCCCATTCCTTAGCAGCCGGCATGTAGCCGGCCCTAACTTCTAGGAATGGCCCCTTTTTCTCTCTCTCTCCCTTTCTAAGTTAATTCCCTCATAATATTTCTCACCTCTCTCTCTCCTTCTAATATTTTCACACAGCATCTTCTCCTCCCCACCTTCACTCAACTCCAACAACATCAACTGCAACCCGACCACCACTCCTCTCAGCTCCCATGCAACCGACCCTGGCCAGCCCGGTCGTCGGCCTCCACCATCGAATACCCCACCATCCATCTCCTCCTTCCTCCTCATCCACGCATCCGCCACAACCGCTATCATCCAACCGACCGAGCCACCATCGGCCTCCACAGCCACCACGACCACCACCTCCTCCGCCTACACGTCGCCGTGCCGTCCCCAAGTAGCAGCGCCGCCCTGCGCGTCGCTGCACGCATGCAGCAGCAGCGTCGGCAGCAAGCCGTGCGCGCGCTAGCCATGATCGCAGCGCCGCCGCCGACCAACGTGCCCCGACGACCTCCACCATGGGTGGCCCCCCCTTGGGCGCACCCTAGGCCATCCTCCCCTGGCGGCCACCGTCCTCCGGGACGCGCCGTCGAGGCGATTCGTGCGTTTTGAACGACGTCCCGTCGTGACGCGCGCGGGATCGAGTTCGTTTTGACGCCCCGGCGCAGCGACTTCGCGCATATTTTCCCGGAGATCCGACCGTTGGATCGGCGATTTCTTCACTCCGTCATTCATGTCAATTTTCGTCCGTTAATTTTATCGTTTGATACATGAAAACCGGCCACCAAGTTGACCGTTTAAATTGTATTAAATTTAGACAGTTTCGCGGGGCCAACTTCGTCAGCTTGTATCTCCTCCACTGCAGCTCCGTTTAGCGTGCTACCAGTTCTGGTGCAAAGCTGGTATAACCCTCTTACTTTCCCTCCAGTTTCATTTCATTGTGAGCTTGTTTGATTGGTTGAATTCGACGCCAAAGTTGGTCGTCCGAATTCGTAATTTCCAACTTGTAAAATTCCATTTTTGAACACGGGACTCCAGATTTCATTTCTGACACCACCATTAGACTTGTGGCGTCGTTCTGGCATGTTTTCATATAAAGTTTGTTAGATTTGGAGAACGTGGGCCCGGGCACGTTTTTCGGTGCAAAGCGGGTCCCACTTTCTGGGTCAACGGGACTTTTTGACGCCGGCTCATCGAAATCTAATTCTGGATACACCGTTGAGTTCGTATCGTCATTCTGGACTCGTTGACATATAATTTGCTAGGTTTTGGTGGACATTAGGTCTGGCACGCATTTCGGTGCAAGTCAGATACCAATATCCGGGTCAACGGGTCATTTTGAGATCGGCTCATCGGAATCCAATTCTGGAGATACCGTTGAGTTCGTATCATCATTCTGGACTCGTTGACAGGTAGTTTGCTGAGTTTTGAGAACTTTGGCTCCGGCACGTATTTTCGTGCAAATCGAAATTCCAAGTTCTGGTCAACGGGCCAAATGGAGATCGGGTCAACGGAATCCAATTCTGGAGATACCGTTGGGTTCGTATCGACATTCTGGTTTCGTGGACATATAATTTGTTATATTTTATAAACTTGTTTTCTTGCACATTTTTCGGTACAAAACGGCTCCGACACGGACACCGTTTTGACCCGAAATTACCTTTTTGCCCTTGTGTCCAAATTGGACCGTTGGGTAGGCTATCCTAGCTAAGTTGAGCATTTTGGACACGTTGGCGATGTTTATTTCATTGTCCGACAATGTTTGTTGATAGTTCTCTGAGTTTAACCTTTTTATAATTAATTAATAATTAATTCATATAGTGTTCATATTTCGAGATTAGTACAACGAAACTGAGATCAGCCAATTCCAGTGATCTCATATCGCTGAAATTGACAAGTTGGACACGTGGATCACTATAATAAGATTATCAACCTTACCGATAATCTTCTTATCTCGATTTGCGTGCCGTAAGTTTCGACGTACAAATAACGAAGTACACTTTAATAATTAGATTAGATTTACCCTGTTTGACCAGAGTTGACCAGTTGACCCAAAGTCAACTGTAAGTCAACGCTTGACCTAGTTTGACTAGATTATTGACCGGAGTTGACCTAGAGTTAATTTGACTTAGAAGAACCTAGAATAATATAGATTGCCTGTAGGGATTCATTTATTTCAACTTAAACACCTTGTAACCTGTGTTGCTTTAAATAGGACTCTGTGGCTTCAGTGGGACCTCCTATACTTATCAGCTGTTCAGGTTATCGAGGCGAGTACATTCTCTGATCATTTCATATCCTGCTTAGAATTATTTCCTGCAGTAGATTACTTTACTTGTACTGTCACGTTGGTCACACGGATTGGTACTATATGGATCCTTTCTTGAGATGTTATCCTTAGGGAGCATCGGGTACTCAATGTTCTGTGCGTTTCACTTTCATAGCGTATCATATGCTTCTTGGTTCTTTGATCACTTACGACATGTACCCTCATGATCGTAGAGTCTTCCTGGAATCTTACACTGTTGGGTATCCCCCAGAATCCCCATTTTTATGGGACTTATACTGTTGGGTATCCCCCAGAATCCCTATTTTTATGGGACTTACACTGTTGGGTTATCCCCAGAATCTCCATTTTTATGGGACTTACACTGTTGGGTTATCCCCAGAATCCCCATTTTTATGGGACTTACACTGTTGGGTTACCCCCAGAATCCCCATTTTTATGGGACTACTATGTATCACCTTCGGGGTCTACCACCCTTCGGGGGCTTATCACCTTCGGGGTCTATCACCTTCGGGGTCTGCTACATAGCATCATATAACATAACCTGGCTGGATCCTTGT
Organism: Iris pallida; assembly: GCA_029216955.1. Classification (NCBI taxonomy): domain Eukaryota; kingdom Viridiplantae; phylum Streptophyta; class Magnoliopsida; order Asparagales; family Iridaceae; genus Iris; species Iris pallida. Next base: position 2,277,523 of record JANAVB010016999.1, on the reverse strand, counting down.
GTATTGATCGGGGGTACGGGAGAGTATTACATGTTCATATTGTACTCTGACTCACTAGTCACTGCTAGTTCCCTATGTATAGTAGATATTTCTATTACAGTTCTCTCTCTGTTTTTATACTGCACTTCTTTCAGTACTTGTATCTTACTTTACTGCATGTTCATATTTTTTAACCTGCTATGAATTGTTGAGATGTACTGTGCTCGCTCCAGTCCTGACTGGACCTGTTGATAAATTTTACAGATAGCCTGGAGGTGCCTGCTAGCCTAGAGGAGACACAGTAGGGTTTGTTTAGGTAGTTATTTCATTTTTGTCTAAAGTTGTATTTACTTTGGGGATTACTGTATCTTTATTTGAGTTTTGAGATGTACTTCTGGGTTCATGTATTTTAGACACTTAGACTTCTATCTCCTGTATTTATTTTGGATTTCATGTTTTATCTATCCTTATCATGCTCTACCCTAGATGTGATTGAGTCTGTATCTGCTATGTCACCCCCATTCGGGGAGTATAAACTGGTTAGCTTTATATTGTTAGATGATGTGACCTAGGACAGCGTTCTACCGCCGACACTGCGGCATAGGCTGGGCGTCGTTACGTTCTCATGCCCTAACTCTAGGGTGCGGGTCGTGACTCGTTTTTAGTGGTGGCCCATGCAGGTCGAGACTAAAAGTGTAGTGGTATTCGAACTAGAGTACCACTACAGCCTGCACTAGGAATAGGATATATTTTGAAGATACTCAATCACAGTTAGGAACCCTTGAGAGATTCCTGGGACGACCCTGGAGAATCTTATTTAACTTCGATTTGAAAACTCTCTTTTTTCCTTGATTTAATTTATTTTACTTTTGTTATTAAATTTGATTTTTACGAATTATTGTTGAATTTGAGTTTGTATTTATTTTGATGGAAGATTTTCGAAATCTGAATTTTGATGATAGCTGTTGCATTCGAGTTTGCATTTTGATGGATTGTGTTCACTTTTGAATTTTGATGTTCGTTAATAAATTTTGATTTGATTTTTGAGTATTCATTATTGATTTAATTTAATTTTTGGCAAGATAAAATTATATGGGCTAGGTCATCTATGTTATGGAAATCTTGTCTTCTATAGTCACATTAGCCAGCATGGTGAGGACATATAGTCTGACTTTGGATATATTTCTCGGGTGTGGGAATTTAAGGTTTTCGCAGCCAAGCTAGCGGCACCGCAAAAATGTTAAATACCATGATTCTAGAGATATGTATATAAGTCAAGGGCTTTGTGATTATCGTAGCCTTGCTTACTGGTATGACGAGGATTTAGAGTACCATAATTTTAGACAGACGCATATGATTATCAGATTGTACTTTAAAAAGTTTTCGAACATGTTTTCTCTACTTTTGTTGCAGTCCTTCAAAAAAAAAGAATTATTAGTTGGCTCATTTTGTTTAGTTTTGCTTCTCATTATTTAACTCAGGAGTAAGTTTAGTTGGTTTTATAAACCTTGTGAAATTTCTTGCTATGAGTTTTTCATAATACAATAAATCGATAATTTTGCTAGACTTTATCTTAAATTTGATATTTTTAACTCTAGATTTTAAAATGGTTTCCTCTTTTAAAACGGATAAGTAGAACATATTTTATTACCATTTCTTTTCCTGCCAATATTTTAGTACCATCATTCCTTGTCTTATACAACTATCCTGATTATATCAATTCCGGCTCATATCACTTTCTATCAGCTGTACTTGAACTCTTGAATCTGCATATTGTTTTTATCTGAGAAATGTTGAGGAAGTGACGTAAATCATCTAGTATGGAAATAACGTGAATGGTTATCATAGAATGATTTGTAGGAATCAAAATGATGGATGTCAAATGTGAAAAATTTGAAATGGAGATGTGGTAAAGGGTTAAAATGAAATCGAGTGATAAATGTTATTAATTTAGAAACAATTGCAGAAAATTTTGGTTATGAGTAATTCATGGATGTGCTTCAAAAAAAATATATATCAGAGGTCAACCTAGTTTTGAGAACTTAGAAAATCTTGGTTATTGATTCTTGGGAACTATTACAAGGCTATGTGAAATTTAGAGATGGAAATGAGAATTTGATTGTTTTCTATGATTATGCGAAGTTGAACCAGATATTGTAAGAGGGTGACTAGAGACAGAGAAAACAAGGACTTTAAGCTATAGGAATTGTTTTAGATGATTGGAGAAATTGTAGAATTCAAAAGGAAAATAATTGAAGGTGAACGTTGAGGAAATTATGAAGGTTGATTTATAAACAAGAATAAAATTTTGTGTGACATAGTGGTATTGGAGTTTAGTAAATGCGAGACTTGACTTAAACAAGTACAAGGATTTTATAAACCGAATTTAGAGGTTTCGGGTCTAAATTAAAACGAGGTAAAGGAATTTGGAATTTTGGTTAAACGAATAAGTGTTCACTCCTAAATAAGAGGGGTATGTTCGGGAAAAATATTTTTAGAAGTAGAAAATTTGTCTATGGAGATCATGGTAAAGGTTAGATGACTAAAGGTTATAAAATTTCGATGATAGTTATATAGAGATTGATTTCATATTGGGACTTGTGAGAAAAAAATATGGTTTGGCAAATGATAAACTGATAGTATTAGAGAGGGATGATTTGCTGACTTTGCATGAAATCTTTTCCTGTTTTCTCTAAAAGGGGTTTTTCAATATCATTGAATCCTAGTTTCCTTAATCACGACCAAATCGAATTTGATTATCCTTCTTATCATATTTATATCTTGGGTTGTACTTAATTGACTTAAATTGATTACGACCTGAATCTCCATCCTTGTATGCTCGTTCTCAGACCTTGTTGAACTGTCCTCCATATTGCCTAATCTTGATTTTCCCAATTTGATCAACTTAGATCGTATCGAGACTAATATTCTATATATATATATATTGTGATTGGATTTCCATGCAAGTGACCTTCAATTCTTTAACTTTTGAATTTGATTTTTCTGTATCATTTTAGATGATTGGTAGTTACCTTTCCTTATTTTTATGATAAATACCAGTTTTCACATAGGATGGTAGACTGCCTTACAGTTTTGATGGTTTGTTGTTTTTGTAACCTTTGTTTAGCACCCTAGACTGCCTGTGTGTTTTGATACCCTATGACCGATTCAGTTAACATGACTAGTATACCTAGATGAGACTTACACTACCCCCGTATGCCATGACCCTGTATGTCGTCCTTTTGATGGTATGCTTTGTTTTAATCTGGGACTTTGATTGTGGGGTTTGACCTAGACGGATTACGAACATTTTAATTTCGAGGAGGAAATTTTTATAAGGTGGGTAGGATGTGAGCACCCTGAATTTCGGGTTGAAATTTTTTTATTTTATTTTATTTTCCTGATTATTTGGATTTGATAAATATTTTATTTTATTTATTTATCTGTAAGTGTACTTTCCCGTGCCATTAATATTTGGAGTATCAGGGATATTCAACTCTGGAAATCTTCTTCACGGGTTTTGGAGTGGACATGATTACCTTCATGACGGTATATGGTGTCCCACCCAAACTTGTTCACTTGTGCTCTTTCTGCTACGCTAAACTTCGGGTCAAATTAGACCATTTGATTATTATTATTTTTTCCCACTCTTTTTCTTGATCATTTTTCAGCGCGTTACCATGACATTTAAATTGGGAGCGCAAGACCAGTCAGTTTCTTGAAACCAACTCCTCATTGATGATCTACTCGAGACGCTCGTCACCCATGACCTTTGTGTCCTACTCAGACACGTCATTTTGAGCTCCATTTGATTCGCACAACTTTCCCGACACGTGACCCGATTTTATTTCACTCCACGGCGTCACATTCATTTTCTAACTTGATTTGTGGGTCCCCTGTCGACCAAAACCTGTCAGCCCCAACTATGGACATGGCCCACATTGAGCTTACTACCCGTCCTCCACTTGTGTCCCATTTATTGGAATCCCCATGTGCTACTTATTTACACATGATCATCAACACCTAATTTTAATTCGATTATTACATCATGTCCAGTTTTGACCCAACCCGGCTCCACCGAGTCCAGCCCAGCTCCATGTTGCTCTCCATCATAACACTCTCGCTTTCCTTGCCAAAAATAATATTTGAATACCCAATCTACCTATTTTAGTATTCGATGGAAAATTCTATTGATTTTAATTCTTAGGAATGATTCAATCCTTATTTAATCCTAGCCATAGATTTACTCCTCATTCAATCTTATCCATTCATCTCCTCATGATAATTTCCCCATTCCTTAGCAGCCAGCATGTAGTCGGCCCTAACTTCTAGGAATGGCCCCTTTTTCTCTCTCTCTCCCTTTCTAAGTTAATTCCCTCATAATATTTCTCACCTCTCTCTCTCCTTCTAATATTTTCACACAGCATCTTCTCCTCCCCACCTTCACTCAACTCCAACAACATCAACTGCAACCCGACCACCACTCCTCTCAGCTCCCATGCAACCGACCCTGGCCAGCCCGGTCGTCGGCCTCCACCATCGAATACCCCACCATCCATCTCCTCCTTCCTCCTCATCCACGCATCCGCCACAACCGCTATCATCCAACCGACCGAGCCACCACCGGCCTCCACAGCCACCACGACCACCACCTCCTCCGCCTACACGTCGCCGTGCCGTCCCCAAGTCGCAGCGCCGCCCTGCGCGTCGCTGCACGCATGCAGCAGCAGCGTCGGCAGCAAGCCGCGCGCGCGCTGGCCATGATCGCAGCACCGCCGCCGGCCAACGTGCCCCGGCGACCTCCACCGTGGGTGGCCCCCCCTTGGGCGCATCCTAGGCCATCCTCCCCTGGCGGCCACCGTCCTCCGGGACGCGCCGTCGAGACGATTCGTGCGTTTTGAACGACGTCCCGTCGTGACGCGCGCGGGATCGAGTTCGTTTTGACGCCCCGTCACAGCGACTTTGCGCGTATTTTCCCGGAGATCCGACCGTTGGATCGGCGATTTCTTCACTCCGTCGTAATCTCGGTATATCCACCTTCATTCATGTCAATTTTCGTCCGTTAATTTTATCGTTTGATACATGAAAACCGGCCACCAAGTTGACCGTTTAAATTGTATTAAATTTGGACAGTTTCGCGGGGCCAACTTCGTCAGCTTGTATCTCCTCCACCGTAGCTCCGTTTGGCATGCTACCAGTTCTGGTGTGAAGCTGGTATAACCCTCTTACTTTCCCTCCAGTTTTGTTTCATTGTGAGCTTGTTTGATTGGTTGAATTCGACGCCAAAGTTGGTCGTCCGAATTCTTAATTTCCAACTTGTAAAATTCCATTTTTGAACACGGGACTCCAGATTTCATTTCTGACACCACCATTAGACTTGTGGCATCGTTCTGGCATATTTTCATATAAAGTTTGTTACATTTGGAGAACGTGGGCCCGGACACGTTTTTCGGTGCAAAGCGGGTCCCACTTTCTGGGTCAACGGGACTTTTTGACGCCGGCTCATCGAAATCTAATTCCGGATACACCGTTGAGTTCGTATCGTCATTCTGGACTCGTTGACATATAATTTGCTAGGTTTTGGTGGACATTGGGTCTGGCACGCATTTCGGTGCAAGTCAGATACCAATATCCGGGTCAACGGGTCATTTTGAGATCGGCTCATCGAAATCCAATTCTGGAGATACCGTTGAGTTCGTATCATCATTCTGGACTCGTTGACAGGTAGTTTGCTAAGTTTTGAGAACTTTGGCTCCGGCACGCATTTTCGTGCATACCGGAATTCCAAGTTCTGGTCAATGGGCCAAATGGAGATCGGGTCAACGGAATCCAATTCTGGAGATACCGTTGGGTTCGTATCGACATTCTGGTTTCGTAGACATATAATTTGTTATATTTTATAGACTTGTTTTCTTGCACGTTTTTCGGTGCAAAACGGCTCCGACACGGACACCGTTTTGACCCGAAATTACCTTTTTGCCCTTGTGTCCAAATTGGACCGTTGGGTAGGCTATCCTAGCTAAGTTGAGCATTTTGGACACGTTGGCGATGTTTATTTCATCGTCCGACAATGTTTGTTGATAGTTCTCTGAGTTTAACCTTTTTATAATTAATTAATAATTAATTCATATAGTGTTCATATTTCGAGATTAGTACAACGAAACTGAGATCAGCCAATTCCAGTGATCTCACATCTCTGATCATTTCATATCCTGCTTAGAATTATTTTCTGCAGTAGATTACTTTACTTGTACTGTCACGTTGGTCACACGGATTGGTACTATATGGATCCTTTCTTGAGATGTTATCCTTAGGGAGCATCGGGTACTCTATGTTCTGTGCGTTTCATTTTCATAGCGTATCATATGCTTCTTGGTTCTTTGATCACTTACGACATGTACCCTCATGATCGTAGAGTCTTCCTGGAATCTTACACTGTTGGATATCCCCCAGAATCCCCATTTTTATGGGACTTACACTGTTGGGTATCCCCCAGAATCCCCATTTTTATGGGACTTACACTGTTGGGTTATCCCCAGAATCCCCATTTTTATGGGACTTACACTGTTGGGTTATCCCCAGAATCCCCATTTTTATGGGACTTACACTGTTGGGTTACCCCCAGAATCCCCATTTTTATGGGACTACTATGTATCACGTTCGGGGTCTACCACCCTTCGGGGGCTTATCACCTTCGGGGTCTATCACCTTCGGGGTCTGCTACATAGCATCATATAACATAACCTGGCTGGATCCTTGTGTATTGATCGGGGGTACGGGAGAGTATTACATGTTCATATTGTACTCTGACTCACTAGTCACTGCTAGTTCCCTATGTATAGTAGATATTTCTATTACAGTTCTCTCTCTATTTTTATACTGCACTTCTTTCAGTACTTGTATCTTACTTTACTGTATGTTCATATTTTCTAACCTGCTATGAATTGTTGAGATGTACTGTGCTCGCTCCAGTCCTGACTGGACCTGTTGATAAATTTTACAGATAGCCTGGAGGTGCCTGCTAGCCTAGAGGAGACACAGTAGGGTTTGTTTAGGTAGTTATTTCATTTTTGTCTGAAGTTGTATTTACTTTGGGGATTACTGTATCTTTATTTGAGTTTTGAGATGTACTTCTGGGTTCATGTATCTTAGACACTTAGACTTCTATCTCCTGTATTTATTTTGGATTTCATGTTTTATCTATCCTTATCATGCTCTACCCTAGATGTGATTGAGTCTGTATCTGCTATGTCACCCCCATTCGGGGAGTATAAACTGCTTAGCTTTATATTGTTAGATGATGTGACCTCGGACAGCGTTCTACCGCCGACACTGCGACGTAGGCTGGGCGTCGTTACGTTCTCGTGCCCTAACTCTAGGGTGCGGGTCGTGACTAGCTGGCAACCAAGTGTTGACCCGAGGCCCTCAGGCAAGCCAGTGCCACAAGCAGAACCCTTGGTGGTCAAGCTGTCCAAGACAATGTCCCAACCTCTGTTCATGCAGGGGGTAGCTGAAGAGGATGCAGAACGCGCAAAGTATCTGGTTGTACTGGTGGATAGTCCCTCTCCTGATAATGTAATCCCTATAGAAAAAATTTCTTATTTCATCAATAAGAGGCTACCTTTGAACTACCCTGAGGGCAATCTGATGTATGGCGTGGAGCATGGTCTAGATATTAACCTGTACACACAAGTGACAACCGTCCATACAGTAAATTGACTTACTCCCATTAGAGGTGCCCACTTCCTTGTCCCAGGCAGAAGAGAAGGGGATCACACGATCATCTTCGGTCGAAAAGAAGGTCCTCAACCTTTCATGCCACAAGAGTTCGATCTCGAACCCGACGCTGGAAGATTTTCGCTCTACCATTATAGTCCACAAGCCAAGTACTTCATGCAAAAGTAGGGGTACGACATGGAGACCACCCTAGGTCTGAATTATGGCAACGGTCGGTGATCGCCTCTGCAAATTTTAGCCCCGGCCGGGAAAACTCAGGATTATTACAGCAAGTCCAGACACGGTCTCGGTTATGTTACACCAGCAATAACGTCGGAGAGCTCCGATGAAGAATGTGAGTGACATTCCCACTCATCCGAATCGCCTACATACTATTACGATGACATCATTAGGGATATATTCAGGCAGATATTATCTATCAACATGGCATCCGCTGACATTGAAGAGGACGATGAAGATCTACTTGAACCTCTTGAATTGGAGCCATGGGCCCAATAATTTGATGCACAATAGGAGAAGCACTTTGAACAACGAGACCCTCCCACTTGTCATGCCCCAGAATCAGAATACTGGCAAGTGGGGACGGATAAGGCCAGCTACGCAATTCCAAAGTACACCAGTACACTGAAATAACGTATAAGCTGTCAAGACATGGAGGTTACTTCTACAAGCCAACAGTCGATCCTAGGTCAAACAATCCTAGGTATCTCAATCACAGGCAATTATACAAGGAGCAAGAATTATGTTCATCAGGCAGACAATTGTAAAGCGTCCCAAACCATTTATACATGGATGATCATGACGCTAGTCATACCAAAATAGTGAACTAGTAAGAGTAATAGTCATACATGATAAGCTCTAGTTATAGTCTAGAATACACACATCATGTTTTGGCCCGTAGGCTAAATATCAAGAACCAAAACACGAGCTAAACATGTGCTCGGAGGCTAAACGCCATAAAAGAATAATATACATGTCAAGTGGGAGAATGAACAAGAAACCCACTCAGGTACTCTGGTGCTCCGGATAGTCGTCGTCGAGTAGATGGTACGAAAGATCCTCCGGGATCCTCTATCAGACCTGGCCAAACAAAACCAGTGGGGTCAGACCCCCAATAGCAAGTACCACAAAGGAAGCCAAACTATGAACTAAAACCAGTAATCACTAACATCAATAATTAGAGGTACAAATGAGTAAGGGCAGATCGAGACTCATGCACTACCAATGCACTTATCCCGAACATAGAAAGACAATATGTAAGCATCTTGGAGCATAAAGTAATTATTGTAAACCCCCATAATTTATAATCGATTTTTTTAAAATTTTAAATTATTTTATTACGTATTTTATTAGTTATGGATTTATATGCTACTAGTTAATAGTATAATTAATGTATGTATGTATGTATAATATATTATTGTATGTGTGCATGTTAATATTTCTATTAAATAAGGAATATACTAAATTCTAGGATTTTAGGAATTATTTGTGATTTTTTAAAATATTTTGGAAGCTTAAAGTGTATATATATATATATATATATATATATATATATATATATATATATATATATAAGTAAAAAAAAAATATATATATAAGTATAATAAGAAAAAAAATTAATGGGTGGGTCTGGCCCAACCCCAGCAAGTGGGGAGCGGCCAGGCTTGGCCGACGGTTAGCTTAGGCCATTGTGGCCTTGTAAAAAAAATAATGACTGGAGGGGACCAGCCACGTGGGCCGATCCACCTCACCCGACCCCCACAACTAAATAGCTATAGCAGCTAGCTGCTGTGGAGCTTAGGAAACCGACCCCACCTAAAAACCTAAGACCCCTTTAGCATGTAAACAGCAGCTACAGCTGCAACAGTCACCCGAGCCCATAACTTTAGCAAACCCGACCTCTATTCCTAATGCTATTAGAAGTCGGCAGCAGAGGTATATAAAACCCCACGAAACCAAACCCTAACCCTCCGAACATCTCCTTTCTCCTGAAGCTCTCTTCATCTCGAACCCTAGACGGACTACCCAGGCCGTTGGCGGTGCCGCACCTCCGCGCGAACACTACCGGACAGCCCAAGACGACCCCACTCCCGAGCAGTCTCAGTTTTTGCGAACAGCGAGGTACCCTTCTTCCAATCCACTTTTCTTCACGCACGCTCGATGATTTCTCGAACTATAAATTTCTGTGCGTATCCCATATGAGCCCCTCCAATTCCCTTCTGATAGAATCCTGGGAACCCCAGGGGATCGCTCGAAAAATCGAGGCAAAATTGTCCCAAAAACTGTTGAAAACACAGTTTAGAAAGCAGTCCCAAACCACAACTTAGAAGCCAGATTTCGATCTGTGTGTCGAGATTTTTCAAAAACTACTTGAACACAGGTAAAGACAATATAACCATGATTAAAACGCACTTTGTAGATCTGAATTTTGTTTTCTGTGCGAGTATTAAATCAGCGTTAAAGTTGGACGAAAAACTGTTTTCTATAGTATAAATTTCAGAAAATTTCCACGATACGACGTACGCCCCGACAAAACCGGGCGACGTGGTCACGCGCTATATGCATCTAAAGGCGTGTATGGACGTTATCGACGTGTGGGTACTGACGGAACTCAGTTTTGTCGCGTGTGTGCGACGAAATCAACGCGTATCCGTCGAGGTACCCCCGTATCGATGTTTTGCAAACTTGCCCGTAACTTCGTGTACATTTGTCGGATCGAGACGAAACTTGCGCCAATAGGTCCGGATCGAAATTCTGGTTCTGTATGCCAAGTTTGGTTCGATTCTGAGAAGGTCGAATCGGAACCCATTTTTGGCGGGCCGCGACCCACTCAAACGGGCGATTTTGTACACGGCTCCTCGGAATCCAAAAATGGACATACCGTTGAGTTTCTTTCCTCAAACTGAAATCGTAGACATGTAGTTTGATGACTTTAGAGACAGAAGACTTTGGCACGCGTTTCGGTGCAAAGCGGGTCCAACGGCAGACATCGTTTTGACCCGAAATTATGATTTTGCCCCTATTCCAGAATTTGACTTTTGGACAGGCGTTTCCTAGGTATATCTTCTTCACCGAGATCATTTTTGATGTTTGTTTCAGCATTTGGAGTCATCTGTGATTTTTGAGTTTTGGTGCTGACACTTGCTACTCTTGGACTTGCCACTTTGCACCATCAGGCAAGATACCTTGCCACCTTACTCTGTGATTATTATATTCTTATTTTCAGTTGTTATTTTCAGTATTTTATTTCGTGTTATTTAAACTGTGCGTCCAAGTCACACTTGGGTGCAAGCGACTCTATCGGTCGTTTTTTTTGTTTTATTTCTTCTCTTGCATTGACTTAGTTTATTAACCACCCATTGATATTGAGATATTGGTATATCTCATATGGCCTTGACACTTGCTTACCACGTGTTGTGAGTCACATGTAGGACACGTATCCGCGTAGTCGGCTGGCCACCGATACGTATGGAGCATGCGACGGATAGAAGTAACTGCCACTAGAATTGCATGCTAGAAGACTTGGCGGTTACTAGAGGTTCATGAGTCATGGATGTGACCCTACTAGGCATTGGATGGGGAGAACAGTGTCCTTAACGTATGGGTCCTTATGCACTTTCCTATTACTGATACTGCTGGCCTATGACATTCGAGGAATGTTATGCTTTGAGGTCCCTGGTATCCTGATGGGGCCATACCTGAGTTACTGCTACTGAGCCAGATACCATGTGTTGAAGGTCTGTTCTTAACTGTATTTTAACTATAGAATTGGTAGGCACCCTATTGCATGCATCTCTTTTCTTTCTATATTATCATAGTTATATGGCATGGTGTTTTCTTGTATCTTGCTATGTCCCCTGAGGACTTGGTTATCTTTCCAGGATTAGACGATTTTCTATAGGAGTACGGAGCGGCTCTGGATCCATATTACATCGATGACGAGGCAGTCACTACTGATTTCTAGTTTATTCCATATTTGAGACATTAGTGGACATTATTTTACATCTCATTTTTCTTTCTATTTTACGGGGGTTGGACTCCGATCTTGTGAGACTATTTTTCATAGCTGTTTGGAGTGAGTATGTTCACCCGGCTATCTTTTGATACTCTTATTTATTTATTCGGACTCTATTATCTTCTGTGTTGAGCTGTGATAAGATTAGATATGTTATTCTGGCCTGTTATTATTTTATTTACAGCTTATGTGCGTATATGAGGATTCCATATATTGGATTATTCTTCGTATATGTGCAGCTGGCATGTTCACGTACTTGGTCCTACGTAATTTGGGACTGGGGCGTTACATGTTTTTGTGGTGGCGCATGCAGGTCCAATTTAATATTGTTGGGTTACATGACTGTGCCCAACAAGCCTGCATATAGGAATAGGAATATCTCATCCAGAACTACTACTATCCCTTGACTTCTAATCTTTTCGAAACTTCCTTGATTATTCGATTTACTTCATATCTAATCTTTCCTAATATCAACTTATCTTCCTCGTGCCAATAGTATGAATCTACGAAGCGGACGCACTTCTGCCTTGGCCCTCACATCTGGTGAGGAGATTACTTCGGAGGGACAGAATCCTCCCATGACTCCAGCAACACCTTACCAGCCAGGACTGTCGCAGCCTACTACGACACTGACGACGGAGTACCCAGAGGTCGCAGTACCCCCAGACAGCCAGGCTGGACAGACTGCTACCATGCCACCGGGAGGGAATGTGCCACTGCCTCCTCCACCACCATTCCCTCAGTAGTTTCCTCCACAGTCGGGACCCCAGATGCCTCCACCACCGACTAATGGGAGCTCTACTACTCAGTTTATGTATGCCATCATGCAGGCTCAGTGGCAGCAGACTGAGCTGATGAGACAGACGATGATGGAAGCTATGGCTAGACCTCCACCACCATCTCCAGCACCGGCACCGGCTCTGCATCCCTACGAAGGCTCTATCAAGAATTTCACAGATATGAACCCCAAGGCCTTTAGAGGGACGGAGAAGCCGCTAGAGGTGTCACAGTGGCTTATTAGTACTGAGAAGCTACTGAAGGTATCCCAGCTGCCAGCTCGAGATTGGATGATAGCAGTGGACTTACTATTAGAAGACATTGCTCACCACTGGTGGAAGGCGGAAGAGAGACGATTAGGCACTGGGATCACTTGGAAGCAGTTCTATGATGCATTTTATGAGAGATTCTTCCCTATTCATGTTTGAGATGGTCTCTACGACCAGTTCCTCCATTTGAAGCAAGGGAATATGACAGTTGATGAGTATGACTCGGAGTTCAATCGCCTGAGTCGATTTGGTGCGGGATTGATTCCGACAGAGTTAGAGAAGGCGAAGAGATTTCACCAGGGGCTTGCACCAGAGCTCAAGTCTTATACGACTACTCAGTCTCGAGTCTCCCATTCAGCTGTCTTAGAAAAAGCTCGTGCTCAGGAGATTCTTCACAAGGAACAGTAGCAGACATCGAGGCGTCATACACCAGCAGTTAAACCAGCCCGAGCTACACAGGGGGGACCTATTAGGAGGGCGACAGGACAGTTCCAACAGAGGCATAAACCTTATCAGAAGCCCACCTACAACTTTTACGGGAAGCAGGGACACGTCTTGAAGGACTGTCGAATTCGACTTGGATCACGCTTGAGATGCGAGTCAGGACAGCACAAAATGAAAGATTGTCCGGAACAACTGTCCTTAGCCCCAGCACTTCCAGTACCCCAGCCAGCGGCAGGAGCACCACGCCCGCCATTACCACCTCTGTCAGCACAGTTCGAGAGGGCCAGAGCTCAGGGTCCCGGACAAAATCATGGAAGGGTATTCTCAATGGTTGTTGAGGATATAGAGATAGAGGCAGAGGTTATAGCAGGTATGGTTTTAGTTGCATCTTTTCCTGCTATTATATTATTTGATACTGGAGCCACTCATTCATTCATAGCCACTAGTTTTGCCACTAGACACAGCATTCCCATCACGCCCTTAGTTAAGAATGTTAAAATCCTCACTGGAGGAGGAGTTGTACCTGTTAGTGGTGTTTGTAGACTTTGTCCTATAGTAATAAATGGCAGAGAGATGAGGGCACGACTTCTTATATTTCCTATGCCGACATTTGATGTGGTTCTTGGAATGGACTGGTTGAGCCAACATTTCGCTCTCATAGACTGCCATATGAGCAATATTATCTTTAGACCACCGATTACGGCAGAGTTTGAGTTCACCAAAGAAGACGGAGAGAGTTGGGATGCACCCACATCGGGGACTCATATGATGATGCATGACACCCCTCAGCACCCTATTATCACCGAGTTCGAGGATGTATTTCCCGAGGAGTTGCCAGGACTACCACCTGACCGAGATATTGAGTTTTCTATTGAGCTTATTCCCGGAGCCGAGCCTATTTCATCTCGAGTATATCGTCTGCCCCCAAGGAGTTGGTAGAGATGAAGACGCAGATTGATGACTTATTAGAGAAGGGATTTATTCGTGCCAGTGCGTCACCATGGGGAGCACCCGTTCTTTTTGTGCCTAAGAAAGATGGGACAGTGCGCATGTGCATTGACTACAGAGCGTTGAATGCAGTGACGGTGAAGAACAAGTATCCCTTGTTGCGTATAGACGATTTATTCGATCAAATAAGTGGAGCAAAAGTATTCTCCAAGATTGACTTACGATCGGGCTATCACCAATTGAAGGTTCGGAAGAAAGATATTGCCAAGACGGCCTTTCGATCGAGGTATGGACACTACGAGTTCTTGGTTATGTCGTTCAGATTGACCAATGCTCCCGCAGTTTTCATGAATTTAATGAACAAGATCTTTCACCGATACTTGGACAAATTTGTAGTAGTTTTCATAGACAATATCTTGATTTACTCCAAGAGTCAAGAGGAGCATGAGCAGCATCTGCAGATAGTTTTGGGAACATTGAGGAACGAGATACTCTGCGAAGCTTAGCAAGTGTGATTTCTTTCTCAAGGAAGTATCATTCCTTGGTCATATTGTAACGGGCGATGGTATATCGGTAGACCCAGAGAAGATCATAGTAGTCAAATCATAGCCCGCTTCCACAACAGCTTCTGAAGTGAGAAGTTTCCTCGGACTTGTGGGTTACTACCGACGGTTCGTAGAAGATTTCTCTCGAATAGCGGAGCCTATGACTCGATTGACTTACAAGGATCAGGGGTTTTTATGGACAGACGAGTGTCAAGCCGCTTTTGACGAGTTGAAAAAGCGGTTGACCACAGCACCGATCTTGACACTACCATCGGGTCCTGGAGGATTTGTGATCTACAGCGACGCATCCGGGAAGGGATTAAGATGTGTATTGATGCAGCACGGTCGGGTAGTAGCATATGCATCTCGACAGTTGAGAGTGCACGAGAAAAATTATCCGACCTACGATCTAGAGCTCGCAGCGGTTATCTTTGCTTTGAAGCTATGGAGACACTACTTGTACGGCGAGAAGGTCAATATATACACTGATCATAAGAGCCTCAAGTACGTATTCACACAAAAGGAGTTGAATATGCGACAGCGACGTTGGTTGGAGTTGATGAAGGATTATGAGATTGAGCTACATTATCATCCGGGTAAGGCTAATGTCGTGGCAGACGCATTGAGCCGTAAGCTCGTGGCACACTTTTTGACTACATAGAAGGAATTGATTAGAGACTTGGAGCAGCTTGGTATTGAGATAGTATTATCGGGAGCAGATGGCGTATTAGACAACCTCTAGGTGCAATCATCATTAGTAGAGCGCATCAAGGCAGCATTGCCCAATGACGCTAGATTTCGACGGCACAAGGAGAGGACTGAAGCCAGAGAGCAGACAGGATCGAGGATCCACACCGATGGGACATTGCGATGTGGTGATCGCATTTATGTTCCCAATGGAGAGCTACGGCAGAAGTTGATGGCAGAGGCTCACAGTTCGACTTACTCTATTAATCCCGGAGGGACCAAGATGTATCGCGACTTACGACAGTATTATTGGTGGCATGGAATAAAGTGAGAGATAGCTCGTTTCGTTGCCAAGTGCTTGGTATATCAACAAGTTAAGGCGGAGCACCAGAGGACGGTCGGATTATTACAGCCGCTACCCATTCTCGAGTGGAAGTGGGAGCACATTACTATGGATTTCGTCACGGGTTTTCCTAGGAGTCCTAGAGGACATGACGCAGTGTGGGTGATTGTTGATAGACTTACAAAGTCAGCCCACTTCTTGCCTTTTAGAGTGGACAAGACGACAGAGGTATCGGCAGAGATGTATATGGAGCAGATTGTGAGATTGCACGGTGTGCCTGTTAGTATTGTGTCGGACCGTGACTCGAGATTCACCTCGCACTTTTGGAGGAGCATGCAAGAGAGTCTGGGCACTCGATTGAGGTTTAGCACATCGTATCATCCGCAGACAGACAGCCAGTCGGAGCGTACCATTCAGACGCTAGAGGATATGTTGAAAGGTGTATGCTTAATTTTGGCGGTTCGTAGGAGGACCATCTTCATCTTGTAGAATTTTCCTATAATAATAGCTATCAAGTGAGCATTCAGATGGTTCCGTTTGAGGCATTGTTTGGTAGGAAGTGTCGGTCTCCTATTTGTTGGAGCGACATAGGAGAGCGACAGCTATTGGGTCCCGAGTTGGTCTTGAGCACAGTGGAGACAGTGAAGAAGATTCAGGACCACCTGCGAGCAGCGCAGGATCGTCAGAAGCAGTGGACAGATAATCGTCGTCGACCCTTGGAGTTCAAAGAGGGTGACCATGTGTTCTTGATGATATCCCCCACTAGAGGCACGATTCGATTCGGAGGACGTGGCAAGTTGAGTCCAAGGTACATCGGGCCTTTCGATGTCTTGGAACGTGTTGGAGAGGTTGCCTATAGATTGGCCTTGCCACCGTCGCTAGAGGGAGTACATGACGTATTCCACGTATCTCAACTGAGGAGGTACGTGGCGGACAGCAATCATGTGCTCGATCACTCCGAGATCACAGTTGGACCGAGTTTGTCGTATGAAGAGCAACTAGTAGGTATCCTCGAACGCCGAGTGAAGGTGTTACGGAATCAATCTATCCCGTTGGTTCGCGTGGCCTGGAAGCATCACTTGCCAGGGGAGTCTACTTGGAAGCGCGAGGACGACATCCGTAATCGCTACCCGCAGTTGATCAAAGACGAAGGTATGTCTTGCATTTTTGTTTTCATGCATCGCATTTGATCCCTCGACCTTAGTTTAATTTCGAGGACGAATTTTTTTTAAGTTGGGTAGGATGTAAACCCCCATAATTTATAATCAATTTTTTTAAAATTTTAAATTATTTTATTACTTATTTTATTACTTATGGATTTATATGCTACTAGTTAATAGTATAATTAATGTATGTATGTATGTATGTATAATATATTATTGTATGTGTGCATGTTAATATTTTTATTAAATAAGGAACATACTAAATTCTAGGATTTTAGGAATTATTTGTGATTTTTTTGAAATATTTTGGAAGCTTAAAGTATATATGTATATATATTTTTTTAAAAAAAAAGTATATATGTATATATATATATATATATATATATATATATATATATATAAAAAATATATATATATATAAAAGAAAATATATATATATATATATATATATATATATATTTATACTTATATATATATATATATAAATATAAGTATAATAAGAAAAAAAATTTAATGGGTGGGCCCGGCCCAACCCCAGCAAGTGGGGAGCGGCCAGGCTTGGCCGACGGTTAGCTGAGGCCATTGTTGCCTTGTAAAAAAAAATAAATGACTGGAGGGGACCAGCCACGTGGGCCGGTCCACCTCACCCGACCCCCACAACTAAATAACTATAGCTGCTAGCTGCTGTGGAGCTTAGGAAACCGACCCCACCTAAAAACCTAAGACCCCTTTAGCATATAAACAGCAGCTACAGCTGCAACACTCACCCGAGCCCATAAATTTAGCAAACCCGACCTCTATTCCTAATGCTTTTAGAAGTCGGCAGCAGAGGTATATAAAACCCCACGAAACTAAACCCTAACCCTCCGAACATCTCCTTTCTCCTGAAGCTCTCTTCATCTCGAACCCTAGACGGACTATCCAGGCCGTTGGCAGCGCCGCACCTCCGCACGAACACTACCGGACAGCCCAAGATGACCCCACTCCCGAGCAATCTCAGTTTTTGCGAACAGCGAGGTACCCTTCTTCCAATCCACTTTTCTTCACGCACGCTCGATGATTTATTGAACTATAAATTTTTGTGCGTAGCCCATATGAACCCCTCCAATCCCCTTCTGATAGAATCCTAGGAACCCCAGGGGATCGGTCGAAAAATCGAGGCAAATTTGTCCTAAAAACTGTTGAAAACACAGTTTAGAAAGCAGTCCCAAACCACAACTTAGAAGCCAGATTTCGATCTGCATGTCAAGATTTTTTAGAAACTAATTGAACACAGGTAAAGACAACATAACTATGATTAAAATGCACTTTGTAGATCTGAATTTCGTTTTCTGTGCGAGTATTAAATCAGCGTTAAAGTTGGGCGAAAAACTGTTTTCTAAAGTATAAATTTCAGAAAATTTCTACGATACGACGTACGCCCCGACAAACCGGGCGACGTGGTCGCGTGCTATATGCATTGAAAGGGGCGTGTGGACGTTACCGACGTTTGGGAACTGACGGAACTCAGTTTCGTCGCGTGTGTGCGACGAAATCAACGCGTATCCGTCGAGGTACCCCCGTATCGACATTTTGCAAACTTGCCAATAGCTTCGTGTACAATCGTCGGATCGAGACAAAACTTGCGCCAACAGGTCTGGATCGAAATTCTGGTCCTGTATGCCACGTTTGATTCGATTCTGAGAAGGTCGAATCGGAGCCCATTTTTGGCGTGCCGCGACCCACTCAAACGGGCAATTTTGTACACGGCTCCTCGGAATCCAAAACTGGACATACCGTTGAGTTTCTCTCCTCAAACTGAAACTGTAGACATTTAGTTTAACGACTTTAGAGATCATAGACTTTGGCATGCGTTTCGGTGCAAAGCGGGTCCAACGGCGGATATCGTTTTGACCCGAAATTACGATTTTGCCCCTGTTCCAGAATTTGACTTTTGGACAGGCGTTTCCTAGGTATATCTTCTTCACCGAGATCATTTTTGATGTTTGTTTCAGCGTTTGGAGTCATCTGTGATTTATGAGTTTTGGTGCTGACACTTGCTACTCTTGGACTTGCCATTTTGTACCATCAGGCAAGATACCTTGCCACCTTACTCTGTGATTATTATATTCTTATTTTTAGTTGTTGTTTTCATTATTTTATTTCGTGTTATTTAAACTGTGCGTCCAAGTCACACTTGGGTGCAAGCGACTCTATCGGTCGTTTTCTTGTTTTATTTCTTCTCTTGTATTGACTTAGTTTATTGAGCACCCATTTATATTGAGATACTGGTATATCTCATACGGCCTTGACACTTGCTTACCACATGTTGTGAGTCACATGTAGGACACGTATCCGCGTAGTCGGATGGCCACCGATACGTATGGAGCGTGCGATGGATATGAGTAACTGCCAATAGAATTGCATGCTAGAAGACTTGGCAGTTATTAGAGGTTCATGAGTCATGGATGTGACACTACTAGGCATTGGGTGGGGAGAACAGTATCCTTAACGTATGGGTCCTTATGCACTTTCCTATTACTGAAATTGCTGGCCTCTGACATTCGAGGAATATTATGCTTTGAGGTCCCTGGTATCCTGATGGGGCCATACCTGAGTTACTGCTACTGAGCCAGATACCCATGCGTTGAAGGTCTGTTCTTAACTGCATTTTCACTGTAGAATTGGTAGGCACCCTATTGCATGCATCTCTTTTCTTTCTATATAATCACAGTTATATGGCATGGTGTTTCCTTGTATCTTGCTATGTCCCCCGAGGACCTGGTTATCTTTCCAGGATTAGACGATTTTCCACAGGAGTACGGAGCGGCTCTGGATCCATCTTACATCAATGACGAGGCAGTCACTACTGATTTCTAGTTTATTCCATATTTGAGACATTAGTGGACATTATTTTACATCTTATTTTTCTTTCTATTTTGTGGGGGTTGGACTCCGATCTTGTGAGACTATTTTTCATAGCTGTTTGGAGTGAGTATGTTCACCCGGCTATCTTTTGATACTCTTATGTATTTATTTGGAGTCTATTATCTTCTTGTTGAGCTGTGATAAGATTAGATATGTTATTCTGGCCTGTAATTATTTTATTTACAGCTTATGTGCATATATGAGGATTCCATATATTGGAGTATTCTTCGTATATGTGCAGCTGGCATGTTCACGTACTTTGTCCTACATAATTTAGGACTGGGGCGTTACAATTGTCATGCAACATAATGTAAAGTTTTGACATGTTAAGTAAACAGAAGCTTGAGAATATGTAAAAGCAATTGAACAAGTGAACTTGTGAGTTAGTCGGGTCATAAGAGAATGGTGACCCGGTATAGGGAATCATGTATAGCTTGTGAGATAATAGAACATGTGAGCATGTAAGAATTATATAGAAAGACAATGATAAGTGGACTTAGGAACTAATTCAGGAGTTAAGTTACAACCCTTAAACCAAACAAAGACCGAAATTGTAACCCTTCTCCTGAACAAAACCTAGCCTCCGATCACTTATCAACAAGGTAAAGCATAAACCATAGTGTACTGAAATAAACATACGGACACTGCCTAGACAAAACTAGACTGGACTGGACTGACTCCATCCATCAATCACGGCCAAGCAATGAGTACGGCTTGATACTTTAGCTAACTAGGGTTATCACAAGCCTAGTTACTAGCAAGATGCAATGAGGTATCCCTACGGCCACAAGCCCTGCCGACTATCCAGGTTATCCAGACTCAAGTTACAAGGATTTATAGTGGATACATCGCCCAGGAGACAAATGTATCCCATGTACATATAATAGTGGGTACATCACCCAGGAGACAAATGTACCCTAAAAGAGTTATTAGGTGACTTGGGGGTGCAACACATGACAGTGTGCTGAAAATGTGCCCTACTCGTCGACAGGCTACAAGTCCATCAGAGAAGGTGCCTAGATAACGGGATTGCTTGTAGCCGGAATACCTCTCTATATGAACTACTTGATCAATCTAGTCATTAATCCTAGCCAGATTCAGTATGAATCCCTGATCGCAGGAAATTAGGAATTCATGCCTTGGACATGATGCAATACAGAACATATAGCTTGTACAAATATACTCAAGAGAAATACCTACGGTGTCCAAATTATTTATTACTTGTAAGCCAATAAAGCCGTCGCAACAGCATTCATGGTTCATTTCATATCATATCATGTTACTGTTCTGGAGTGCACCATGATGAGTCACTATCATGTTAAGAGTACCTATTAGGGGTACGCCACAACGGGCCACATTTATGTTAAGCAAAGAAGTGACATGTGACTTGAGTGCACCGCAACGGGTCACTATCGTGTTAAGCAAAGAAGAAAGACATACATTATGAGTGCACCACAAAGGGTCACTATCATGTAAAGTAATAGAAAGGCATAGATCATGAGTGTACCACAACGGGTCACTATCATGTTAAGCAAATAAAGGAAGACATAAATCATGAGTGCCCCACCACGGGTCACTATCATGTAAAGCAAAGGAAAGGCATAGATCATGAGTGCACCACAATGGGTCACTATCATGTTAAGCAAATAAAGGAAGACATAAATCATTAGTGCCCCACCACGGGTCACTATCATGTTAAGCAATCATAGATGTAAGAAAGCTTGTAGATAGATCTTGATAAAAGGTACATCATAACATATGAGAAGGAATAAACGAGGTAACTACTTGGCCTAAAATACCAATTGAATATAAGCTTGTGTTAAGGGTATAAGAGGGGTACAATCATTCACTAACTGTACAATATTATCAAATCATTTAAGAAATTCATTTATTAAAGAAATATCAAGCTATTTAGTAGGGTCATCGCAATTTAGGTCGAGATAGAAAGTATGCAATGCAATCATAAGCTCTATATCAAGAATGAAAGAAACTCGCATAAAATAGTTAGCAACATATTCTTGAAGCCAAGAAAAAGATCTACAACTTTCATATTGGGAGTTGGGAGAAATTCTGGCCACAAATCAGCCAAATATGGCATAAAACAGCCAAAAACAACCAAAATAGGCACTATGCGGCATTCTGCGGCATTATTCATCCATGCGGCACTATTCATCCATGCGGCACTATACAAGTTTGCGGCACTATGTAAGCCATGCGGCACTATTTATCCATGCGGCACTATTCATGCCTGCGGCACTATTTATCTATGCGGCACTATGCAAGCCTACGACACTATGCAAGCCATGCGGCACTATTCATCCATGCGACACTATTCATCCTTGGGCATTATTCATCCATACGGTACTATTCATCCTGTGACACTATTCATGCTTGCGGCACTATTCGTCGTCCCTACCAAAATCAGGACAGATGAACATAGAAGATGTCCAAATCTTATTTTGGCCATAACTTCCTCAAAACAAGTCGAAATCTAACTTTTCAAAGGTCCATTTTGGGTAAAATCGAAATCTCTACAACATAGGACAATCAAAACTTGAAAATAATGAAGTTTAGTAGATCAAAATCCAATAAAACTGAAAAGGCTATAAACTTAGATCTACAAATATTTATCCACCAAAATAAAAAATGCCAAGTTCTAAAGATGCTTAGAATCATGTAAGGAAGAGTTTATAAAAAAAATATTTGTCCAACATTTGGCAAGATGTAATTGCCTTAGGTTGGAGGAAGAAGATGAAAAGGATGAAGATAAAGAGAAATAAAATAATGAAAGAGAGAGAGAGAGAGAGAGGAGTTGGGTTTTATACAAACCTTCTCATCTCAAACCCACCTAAACCAAACCAAGCTCTATACCAAGTTGAACCGAACCAAATTAAACCAAGTCAAGTTTAACCTGTACTTTAGAAAAATTTTAAAATATTCAAAAAGCAAAAAATATGAAAAATGGCTCAAAATACGTACCCGTACATAAATACTGATACAGTGAGACGAGGTCTCACACAACTGAAGACGAAGTCATACAAGTTGACCTCGGCAACGAATCCTATCCAAAGCCAATCTTCGTCAGTAAAAGCCTGACGGACGGCGAGCGGGAGTCGTTGTTACAAATCGTCAGAGAATATATCGATATTTTCGCTTGGAGCTATGAAGACATGCTAGGGCTAAACCCCGAAATCGTACTTCATAAGCTCAATATTCATCCGGACACAAAACTAGTCAAGCAACAACAACGGTAGTTTCGTCCAGACATCATGGACTCCATTGAAGCGGAAGTAAACAAGCTTATAGCTAGCGATTTCATCCGCGAGGAGCAGCACCCAGACTGGATAGCTAATACAGTACTAGTCGTCACGAAGAATAGAAGGATCCGAATCTGCTTCGACTTCCGTAATCTGAATATGGCATGTCCTAAGGATGAATTCTCTCTTTCCATCACCGAATAATAATCGATAATACGTGTGGCTTCAAGCGTATGTCCTTTATGGATGGCTTTTCAGGATACAACCAAATCAAAATATCTCCTGATAATGAGAAGCATACGTCATTTTGAACACTGATCAGCGTGTATTGTTACACAATTATGCCCTTTGGCCTGAAGAACGTCGATGCTACATATCAACGAGCTATGAGCGTCATCTTCAGATATCATTTGCGTAAAACGATGGAGTGTTACATTGACGACATCGCCGTTAAAAGTTGCTCCCACGATGATCACTTATACTATTTGAGGACAGTGTTTGACCTTATACGAGCGCACAATCTGAAGATGAATCCCATCGAGGAACCTCCATGAACTCCGCGGCCTTCAGGAAAGACTAGCCTACATCAGGAGGTTCATATCTAACCTCTCAGGACGCTGTCAACCCTTCACACAAATCATGAATGTAGGTCCTAAAAATCAAGTTGCACCCATCAAAGAAGTCATAAAAATCAAATTGGGCATCCTTCAAGTGAATTGCGCAGAAGACAGATTATGCCCCAACTCGATTACGTAGGCTGAACTACGCACTTATCCATGTGCACGAGCTGGCGTGGCCTCGTCATCATTACCTGACAGAGAATTAGATCTCCTGACAACTGACATCACAAAGAACGAGGAAACTGTTCATTTATCGTGCAGCACAACGCTCGAGGACAGCTATACATGCAGCACAATTGGCCAGACTCTGTGCAGCACGGTCCATCCCAGCACAATCCAGGTGGTGCACATCATCAAGACAACTGATAAAGTACACGTGGCCTTCATGCTATCAATGACTCATTACGTGGTAACCGTCTGTACACGATCATGCGCATTTCAATCAAATAATGCCATGTGTCCACAACAGTTGGCCCACGATCAAATAACTGCCAGCACAGTCTGATGCCTGTGCGGTCCAATGCATGCGCAATCCATCCTGCGCAAGTCAGAATAACTAAAAGTTAGTTATTTCTAGAACTCTATAAATAGAGTTTCAAGTCCTTCCTAGAGAGGATCACACACATATATCATAGATCATCACCAGAGATTAGGAGTTCTTGCCAAAATGCTGCTGCAATCTTCAGAGGCTATCGTCTTCAAAATTCATATCGTCCAAGGGATAAAGCGATCGTCATTTAGATCAGATTCCTATAGTTGTACTTTTCCAGAATTCTTGTAATCTTCTTACAAAGTTTGTTGAAATAAAGATCAACTTTTGTTTTTGCAAACGACAAGAACTCCTGATCTCTGGTGATGATCTCTGATATATGTGTGTGATCCCCTCCAGGAAGGACTTAAATCTCTATTTATAGAGTTCTAAAAATAACTAACTTTTAGTTATTCTAACTTGCGCAGGTTGGATTACGCATTCATTGGACCGTACAGGCATCAGACTGTGCTGGCAGTTATTTGATCGTGGGCCAACTGTAGTGGACACATGGTATTATTTGATTGAAATGCGCATGATCGTGTACAGACGGTTACCACGTAATGAGTCATTAATAGCATGAAGGCCACGTGTACTTTTTCAGTTGTCTTGATGAAGTGCGCCACCTGGATTGCGTTGGGATGGAACATGCTGCACAGAGTCTGGCCAATTCCGTTGCATGTACAGTTATCCTCGAGCGCTGTGTTGCACGATATACGAACAATTTCCTCGTTCTCCGTGCTGTCAGTTGTTAGGAGATCTGATTCTCTGTCAGGTAATGATGACGAGGTTACGTCAGCTCGCGCACTTGGATGAGTGCGCAGTTCAGCCTGCACAATCGAGTTGGTGCGCAATCTGTCTCCTGTGCAATTCACTTGAAGGGTGTCCAATTTGATTTTTATGACTTCTTTGATGGGTTCAACTTGATTTTTAGGACCTATAAGACCCCCTTTAAAGTTTTTGAAGTTTGAAGATAGTCAAAGCTCCGAAATACTTTGAATTTTGATTAAAAAAATCAAGTTGTACAAATAATGACTTGTCTGCACAATTGGAGGAGTAAGCTCCCATTTCTACGGCGCAATCTGAGACGACCGTTGCTCTCGAAAAACTATAAATAGTACTCTTTGTTCTTCTTGTTTTTCTTTACTTGTTTTCACTTTGCTAAAGAGAAAAAAGTTCCCGAGCCTACTCCGACTTCCTTCCTTCTTCTCCGTCGACTTCAGATGGCCCCAAAGCCTTCCGCCGCTGACAAGGGCAAGGCCCCGTCGTGTCTTCGACTCGTGCTGTGTCTCATATTTTGCGACATGAAATCGGACATCCAGCTTTGCAAGGTAGTTACGCGATCAAAAAATCCTTTTAAGGGTTTTTCAACATGATAGAATCCCTAAACCTATCTCTTTTTAGAGATTTGGTTATACTGTACTTCCCTGTTCAGGGGTATGATCATACATGACTTGCCATCTGAGAGAGTGAATGAAATGTGAGTTCAGAGGTACCAGCGGGTACATGACTCGATAATCTTGGAGTGTCGAAATGCGAGTTCAGCGGCACCAGCGGGTACATGACTCGGTAATCTGTGAAAGTGAGTTCAGCGACACCAGTGGGTACGTGACTCGATGATCTAGAATTTTGTCGATGTGAGTTCAGCGGCACCAGCGGGTGCATGACTTAATAATCTGTGGTTGTGAGTTCAGCAGCACCAGCAGGTACATGACTCGATAATCTGGAAAATGAAATATGAGTTCAGCGGTACCAGCGGGTACATAACTCGATGATCTGGAATGTATCGTTTAGACATAATATTTCTTCAGGAACTTGTCGTTGAAGGGCAACATAAGCAAGTCTCTATTTTTCTTGGCGAGGCAGTAAGCACCGTTGGAGAATACAGCCTCGATGATGAATGGACCTTCCCATTTCAGTTGGAACTTGCCGGTGGTCTTGTGAGTCATGACCATCGGCCTTCAGACTGCCAGGACGAGATCGCCCACTTGGAATGTTCTGATTTTTAACCTTCTTGTTGAAGGCTCCAGAGATGCGTGCTTGATATAGTTTGATCCTTTGCTGAGCCAGGAGACACTTTTCATCCAAGGCCTCTAACTCTTGTAGACGACGTCTGTAGTTGTCATCCGCCGTCAATTGATAAGTGAGGGTGACGCGGAGTGAGGGTATTTAAGTCTCCAATAGGAGAACTGCCTCACTTTCGTACACCAGGAAAATGGTGTGTTCCCTGTGGCCGTTCGGACTGCGGTACGGTAGACCCACAAGCATTCACCAAGCTTCTCGTTCCAGTCGCGTTTGTTGGACGATACGAACTTCTTGAGTAACTTGATAATGGTTTTGTTGAATGCTTCTGCCAACCCATTCGCTGCTGGATTGTATGGAAGCAATATTCTGAATGCGGTGCTTATCGCAAAACCAATAGAAGGCGTGGCTTGCAAACTGCGGACCATTATCGTGGATGATCCTTCGGGGCAGTCCAAAGCGATAGATGACATGATGCTTAAGGAAGCTGATCACGTTTGAAGTTTTTACTTCTGCGAGTGGGACAGCTTCTGTCCATTTGAAGAAGTAATATGTGATTGCGAGTATAAAGTGATGTCCTCGGGAGGAAGGTGGAGTGATTTGACCGATGATATCCATCCCCCATGCTTCGAATGGCCAGGACGCCACCGTCGGATGTAGAAATTCGAATGGTTGGTGGATGAAGTCCGCATGGACTTGGCAAGCTTTGCACTTTCTAGCATAGTCTATCGCATCTTCTACCATCGTAGGCCAGTAGTAGCCCATTCGGCGAAGACGATCTTGCAATTTAGGGCCAGGCTGATGGGCCCCGCAGACACCGTCATGAGCTTCTCGTACGACTTCTTTGGCTTCTGCATTTGACAGGCACCGAAGCAATAATCCGTCGTAGGAGCGGTGATACAGCATCTTAGTCTCCGTATCGTAGAAGAATCTGAGAGAACGCCTTTTGATAGAGGTGGCTTCCTTTGGGTTCTCGGGCTGGATGTCGTAGACGACGAAGTCAATGAATGGTTGTCTCCAATCTGGGGCATCGTCGATCGTCTGGGCGGAATAACTCGCCACGAATTATACATTGTTCTTGGGACAGACCAGTTCATGGCCTATCACATATACTGATTGGTGAGTATAGTTCGGAACCGCTAGGGAAGCGGCGAGGCCAGCTAGGGCATCGGCTTCGATATTTCGGAGTCTGGAGACATGTTCGATGAAGAACCCCTCGAATGATGAGATGATGTTGATCGCTATTTGGTGATAAGGGATCATATCTTCGTGGCGGACTTCGTATTAGCCCCGAATCTGATTGACGATTAACTGAGAATCGCCGTATGCTTCAAGATATTCTACCTCCAGCTCCCTTGCAAGTTGGAGGCCAATGACCAAAGCATTGTACTCGGCCACATTGTTAGAGCAGGGTTCTGTGAGAGAATAAGTACGGATAATTACCAATCCGGAAGGGAAGACTAGCACGACCCCGACTCCGACGACGATGTTACCCTTGGGTCCAGTTCTTGAAGCCCCGTCGAAGAACATTTGTCATATATCATCGTGAGAGGTTGCATGCGAATCGGAGACCTCATCTGGGATCTCTTCATATATTCTGGAGGACTCCGAGCCTGGGTGGGTGGCCAAAAAGTCTGCCAGGGCTTGACCTTTGACCGCCTTTTGCGGAACGAAGATCATATGATAAGGGGACAACAATATTGCCCATGTAGCGAGGCGAGAGCTGAGTGCCCCTGGTTTAGTCATGAGGACCCTGAGAGGGTTGACTCGTGAGATCACATGTATTATTTGTCCAGTGACATAGTGTCGCATTTTCTGAATGGCGAACACCAGGGCAATATATTCCTTCTCCACAGCGGTGTATCGGTGCTCTGGCCCAATCATCATTCGACTGAGGTAATATATGGCTTGCTCGTGGCCTGCATCATTGTTCTGTGCCAGCAGAGCCCCGAGGGAATATTCTATTGCTCTTACGTAGAGCAAAAATGGTTTTCTAGCAACCGGAGCCACCAAGACTGGAGGGTTCGACAAATATTCTTTGATTCTGTCGAAGGCACATTGACATTCTTCGTCCCATACGAATGAGACGCCTTTCTTCATGAGGTAGGTGAATGGTCGACATCGCCCGGAGAGGTTAGAAATGAACCTCCTGATGTAGGCTAACCTCCTTTGAAGGCCTCTGAGTTCGCAGAGATTTCTCGAGGGACCCATCTCCATGATTGCCTTTGTCTTCTCAGGGTCCACTTGGATACCCTAGGTGGTGATGATAAAACCCAAGAACTTCCCGCTGGATACGCCCAGGAAGGATTTTGTGGGATTCATTTTCAAATTGTGTGCTCGCATCAGGTCGAATACCGTCCTCAGATCCTGCAGATGGTCTCCCTTACAGCGACTCTTGACGGCGATGTCATCAACATAGCACTCCACTGTCTTGCGTAAGTGGTCTCTGAAGATGATGCTCATGGCTCTTTGATATGTGGCACCGGCATTCTTTAAATCGAAAGGCATGACTGTGTAGAAGTATGTGCCAATCGGTGTTCAGAATGATGTATGCTTTTCATCATTAGCAGACATTTTGATTTGGTTGTACCCCGAAAAGCCATCCATGAATGACATACGTTCAAAGTCGCAAGTATTATCGATCATGATGTCTGTGATAGGAAGGGGAATTCATCTTTGGGGCACGCCTCATTCAGATTGCGGAAGTCGATGCAGATTCGAACCTTCCCATTCTTCTTAAAAATGGATACTATGTTGGCGACCCAGTCAGGATGTTGCTCCTCACGATTAAAGCCACTGGCTATTAGTTTATTGACTTCGGCTTCGATCGCATCCATGATGCCTGGGCGGAAGCATCGCTGTTGTTGATTGACTGGCTTTACATCCGGCCGAATGTTGAGTTTGTGAAGAGCAATGTCGGGATTTAACCCCGACATGTCTTCATAGCTCCAGGCGAACACATCAATGTATTCTTTGACAAGTTCTAGCAGCGACTCTCGCTCTCTGTCTGTTAGGCTTTTACTGATGAAGATTGGTTTTGGAGAGGACTCGCTGCCAAGGTCGACCTGTATAACCTCATCTTCAGTAGAGGTTCTCTCATTTGAACCGTTTTTTTCCATTGTGCATCCAACTGCTGGGCCCACGGCTCTAGCTCGAGGATTTCGGGGATGTCTTCGTCGTCTTCATAAACGTCGACGAATGCCATGTTGACTGACAAGAATTGTCTGAATACATCTCCGATGCTGGTATCTGAGTTAGAAGTTGGTGACCCGGTTGAATGTGAATGCCAGTCGCATTCTTTATCTGAACTTTCAGGGGTCGTCGTGGGTGTTACATACCCTAATCCACATCGAGTCTTCTTATAGTAGTCCCGCGGTTTGCCGGCCGGGACCGGTGGTTTCAAAGGTAATTGTCGTCCAGTACCATAGTTCAAGCCTGGCGTTGTCTCTAGATCATACCCTTGTTTCTGCATAAGGTATTTGGATTAGGGACTATAAAGGTACAGGGGCAGTCTTCCGGCATATGACCCTAGGTCGACTTTTTCTAGGTGAAGGGATACGGATGGTCCTTCCGGCCGAAGATGATTGGATAGTCCCCTCCCTCGATTATGCGGTAAGCGTCTTCCGCTGGAGTAAGCTGGATTGTGGTGTAAACATTTGTCACCTGTGTGTGTAGGTGAGTGCCTATACCGTGTTCCATAGCATAAATTGTACAAAGCTTACTAAGCTCGAGGTAGTTCAAAGATAGCACTTTATTGATGAAGTAAGGTATCTTTTCTAGGGGTATTACATCATCTGTGGAGGGAACATCAGTGTGGGCAGCCACTTACTTGGCTAGCTCCGGTTTCTCTTCAGCTACCCCTGTATAAACGAAGACTGAGAGGACGACCTGGGCAGCTTGATCGTCAGAGGTTCAGCTGGTGGAGCAGAGCGTGGAGTTGTTGGCAGACTAGCGACCCCCAGTTTGGTACTTGATGTGGGGCGGGGAGTGGCTGGTTCGCTAGAAATGTCAGACTTTGTATTGGGGTGACTACCCTTCTTGGGGAGGCGTATCGTCAGTGGCTTGTCGGAGGGATTGAGCTTCTCCGTTTGGGGCTGACCGACTGTCGGCAGTCTGATTGTTAGTGGTCCCGTTGTGGGTCTTGGCACTTGGCCGGACCTTGGCAGCCGGATTATCATTTGCTCTTCCTGCGCCGAGAGGCTGATCGCGTCCTTACGCAGAGTGGTAGTAAGGGTTGCGGACCTGCCCGGTTTGCGAGCTTGGAGGTGGATCGTCAGAGGTTCTTCTGATCCTGTGGCTGTCTCTGTACGAGCTTGCGCATCTCCTTCACCAAGATGCTTCTTCGACTGTTCGTACAGACATGAGTCTGAGTAGTAGGATTCGACCCTTTGAAGGGATCGATATCAGCAAATTCCGTCCTCACGAAGCCGTATTTGTCGATATATTTGAAACATTGGTGTAGCGTGGAAGGCACGATCATATAATCGTGTACCCACTGGCGCCCCAAGAGGATGTTGTAAGAGGTGTCTGCATCTATGACGTAGCAAGTGACTTCTGATTGGAGGTCACTAATCTGACACTTCAGACGAATCTTTCTAATTGGGTAGCTCCTGCCCGAATTAAAACCGCTGATGGTGGTGCTTGTAGGCGTTAGACGATGCATTGGGATACGGAGATGATGTAGCAGACCCTTCGGGATAATGCTTATGGAAGAGCCAGGATCAATGTGCATCCGATCCACCTTTACGTTGCCGATGTATCCGGTGTAGTATAGCGGGCGATCATGCAGGTTGGTTTTGATGAGCATATCCTGCGGAGTGAAGACAATGTTGGGCATTGCTCCTGTGCAGGCACTGTCTTAGAGATCTGCAGGCGGGCCCTCTCCTGTGAGGTTGACCTGAGCCAGATAGGCGTCGGCATTCTGGAGTGCATCGCTCAAAGCCGCACAAATATCCTTGGAGAGTCTCAGGAGCTCTTATAATGACAACTTGGCCGGTGTGTTGGCCAATTGTGCCAAGATGTCGAAGTTGTAGGGCTTCTCCAGCCCCTGTGGTGTCTCTTTTCGGAGGGATTTGTCAAAGCGAGTCTCCTTCGGCCTAGGCTTGTCGATCGTCGGAGGCTGAGCCGGTCCCGGAGCGTCGGTTGTAGCGAGCTGATGATCTTCAGCCGGGTTGTCAGCCGCAGGTTGGGATTGTGCCCCAGACCGTGTGACCACGGCTGTAGCTTCTTCGATATCTGCCGAGATTGTACGGCAGGACTTGACTTTTTTGCTCTTCTTCTTACAAATGGAAGATGATGTGGGCCGAGTTACTTCTGATACCAAGTCTGGATGGATCCACATGACCTCCTCTCAGGATATGGTGAGGGGCAATAGACCAGCAGCCTGATCTCGGGGAGGTGGGAGAATAGCAATCTCCATTGTCGCCAGAGGACTGGGGACCAAACCGTCTTGAGTTTCCGTCGGAGGGAAGCTGCCGAATTATACCGACACCATATTGGCTGCCACCGTTACCTCTTCAAAATCGATGGCCAGAGCATTCGAAACGATGAGGTTTTAGATGTACCGTTTCAGCTGGTAGCAGTCGTGTGTAGCATGGTGGACATAGCGGTGGTAATGGCAGTACTTTGGGTTCTCCATCTCTGCCGGTCGCGGTTCTCGTCTTGTTGGAGGAAGCTGAATCCTGTCTCCTCGTATGAGCATGTCCAAGATGGGCTTGACGTGACCGTCTTCGAAGGAGTAGGTGACTTGCGGCCACTGTTTGCCTGCCGGCTTTGGCTCCAGTTTCTGTGTCGTGTCGGCCACCATAGCCTGCTTGCTCCTACTGTCTCGGTTATTGGAGGGGCTATCCCCATTGTCCTTATTGGTATTAGGACGCTTTCCCTTGTTCTCTCCGTCCGACATGTACAATCCCAGTTGGCGATCCTTCTTCAATCGTTCTTCGGCGCTTGTGGCGCTGATGATAAACGTCTTCCATTCCTTAAATTGACTTTTGCCCATCCAGAGACTGATTGTTGGGAGCAATCTCTTTTAGCAAATTTCGATCAAGGAGGAATCAAGATTTCCAGATGGCAGCTTTATGGCGGTTTGGCGGAACCGCTCAATGTAGTTCTTTGTCAGCTCCTTCTCTTCTTGGATGACGTCCATGAGGGTGAACATGGTGATGTCCTGTCCTACTTCATAGAATCTCTCCAAGAACATGCGCTTGAAGCCGGCGAAGGAGTGGATGCAGTTGTCTGGCAGGTTGCGGTACCAATCGAAGGAAACTCCTTCCAATGCCCTGATGAATAATCGTGAGAGAATGGCATCGTCATGGGGCAGATGGTCGGTGGTGACCTCAAAGTAAGTGATGTACCGACTTGCTGAGGTCTTGCCATTATAAGGATTGATATTGAACGGCTTATATCTTGGCGGGAAGGGGACATCCCTCCATGCAGCAGGTTGCCGTATTCTGAGATCTGGAGAATTTTCTCGAGGGTAGAACATGGCTCGGAGCTCTTGGACCTCTTTTCTCGCGTCGCGGGCCTCATCCACAGTGATGGGGGCCGTTACTTCAGGAGAATTGTTGCCCGGGTTCGGTGCAGCTGAATTCGAGTCTGCATTGACCGCGGGACCCAGTCTTATTTGGCCAGGCGTCCCTCCTTGCAGAGTAGGAAGGGCCGCTTTGATTTCGTCCACAGACTTGACCAAGGCAAGCAATATGGCTTCGAGAGTATCAATACTTTGGCGATCACTGGAACCACCTTGGCTGCTGTCTGTCATGAACGCCGTTTTTACATGAGGAGAGACGGACGGAGCGGTGGAGGAAGCGTCCTCCGAGTCGTATTCTTGTAGTAAAAAATCATCGGGGTATGTGGGAATGTTCTTCTCTGGTTCGGACCCAGAGGGAACAGTACCCCCAGTTTCCGAGTTCGCCTCGTCTTGGAAATTGTGGACGTCCTCGGGGATGTCGGGGTTCGCTGCATCTGATGGGAGGGTTGTTTCCCCCGGCTCGTCCTCTTGGAAGACTTGATTATCATGGAGGTTCAGAGGAACACTACCCCCAATCCTAGCAACCCCCAGTGGTGTGGCCGACGAATCTCCCACTGTAGCAGATTTCGTCTTAGAATGAGTACCTTAGAAAACTCCGGTGGCGGGTACCCGTTTAGGCGACAGTCTTTTATTCATAGTGGTTGATATCTTCGGGCTAGGAGTCTGGTCTTCTTCCCCTTCCCATCGGCGGGAACTTTTCGAGCAGAGTTGTAGGAGACGACGGGAAGTGCCTTGTCTTCTGAAGATGGCTATTGCAGTCTTTGAAAGACAGACTGCCGATCTCCATGTACCGTCGCGTTATTGCAGCAGCAGTTCATGATGACTTGGGTGCAGTGACGTCCGTGGGAGGACTCTTTGCACCCTGATGCATCTTCTCTTTCCTTGCGTTTGTGGAGGATGGCCTCTCGCAAGTCAGATGGGTCTGGATCGACCATCTTTGCTCCCGGGATTTTGGGAGACTTTTGCAAACCTCTTTGTCTGTCTGCCGCCGGAGGCTGGTCTCGAGTGGTTCTGTACAACTTTCCATCCAAGGCCCGCGTAACAGTATGCGGAACGCTCGGATGGTTAGAGGTCAGATCAGCGGACCGAACTTGCCAGGTTCGCGATGCCTTAGACTTCTTCGCTCAAGTGCGTAAGGGCACATAGTAGGAAGAGTCTAAGTGATACTGGAGAGAGATAGACATGTCTTCTTGGAAGCATAAGAGATCAGAACCATAAGAGAGGCGGTCGAAGTCAGAGCCGCGTGGAGTAGGTGTCATGCGGCTGTCATCGGTAGTCCGTATATGGTTGGCAGACGTAGCCGCATAGGTTTTCTTCATGCGGCTGGGAGTCCCAACCGCATGAGTTTTCTTCATGAGGCTGGATGATCTGGCCGCATGAGCCTCCTGCATGCGGTTGGCAGATTTGGTCACAGGAGTGCTCGGCTTCTTCTTGGGGCGCATGGAACCACTCTTTGTCCCTGTAAGTCCAGCATCGTAGTGCTTTCCTTTGCGGACTTGGGGACAGCAGAGTGCTCTACGGCTCGAAGTGGAGCCGTATGAGAATCGCCTTCGCCGTCTTGGGTAGCAGAGAGTACCCCGTCCAGAGCTTGTGGAGGAGCAAATAATTTCGGCCTCCACTCGCAGCGAGCTTTCTTTGTGCGGGTTCGCTTCTGGATCGGGCCAGCACTTCCTTTAGAGAGCATTTCTTCAAACGCCTGTTGGTCAAAACGGACGACCATCTTCTGTTGCGTGGAGCCAAGCTTGGCTGCATCCGATTGCGTCACCAACTCCTCGACCGTGGAGAAGTTTGTCCCCAGCAGAGTCACCATCGTGTTTGCCATGAATATAAAAGAGCAGAACAATTATCGGAGGACTGGACTTTTACTTCACGTTACAAACTCGCTTGTACAAAGAAAGCCTAGGGACGAAAACCTAGGTACAGCAGTCTAAGTACAATTGTTTATTTTAGATTTTGGGAGGTGATAATAGTGGCTCGGGAAAGCGACGGCAGCTCTGCCTTACTCCTTGGACGATCGGTATGCAGCCTTGGCTCCAGAAGATTGCTTGGCGTTGGAAGAAATGCTCTCTTTGCTCTCTCTCTGCTTCTTCTCTCCAAGTATTCTGGTGCTCTCTGATCACAAAAAAGTCTCTCTTTATGTATATGTCTATATGTGTATGTTGTAAAGGAATGGCACCCTGCTATTTATAAGAATGGGAGGGCCTCATTAGGGTTTACAATGATTGCCCCTTAAAATGGCGGCGGCCTGTTGGTTGATCAATCTAGGCCAATAATTTTGAGTGTAATGGATCTGGGCCATTGATATGGATTGTGCCAAATCCTCTTAGTAATTAATGCTGATTGGAATAAATCTTCCTCGTGATGATTTACTGATGTCTGTGAATCTGAAAGAATAAGTTTAATTCATTTTCCTGCCACGTGTCCCAGATTATTGGGATTTGACCCAATCTTTGATTTGCAGTAAATCTGGGAATTTGATTGGCTTTATGACACGTGTCTTGGGAATCACTGAGCCGCATAAGGATTGAGCTGCATAAAGTTTGAGCCGCATGAGCCCGACTACGTGTCAGGGCAGCTTGGGGATTGGCCCCCGAATCCTCGGACCATATAATGATCTGGACCATATAATGGGTAGTGAGCCGCATGGAGATGATCCTTATGAGCCGCATAGGGCTGTTTCGATCTAGGCCGCATAGGGCAACTTCGACCTGAGCCGTATGGAAAATCTCCGCTCGAGCCGTATATGGCTGCCCACGTGTCTAGGCTGCGTGGTATTTTCTGGATCTCGGAGGGATGTGCTAGAGATTTTCTTTGATTTTCTAGGATTCTGTCATTATGACTGAGTCATAATTGCCTCTTTGTGTCAGGCCTGTCATTTTGTTAGAGCGGTCAGCCGTCAATGTAATTAATACAGTATTGGGCGGAGGGAAAAACTGTTTGCAAGCCACGTGTCTTCTCTTCTGAGCCGCATGGAACGTCTCGAGCCGCATAGTCCCTCGTGCCGCATGAATCTTTGAGCCGCATGGGCTATCTGAGCCGCATGGGGTTCTCTGGCCGCATAGATCTTTGAGCCGCATGGATCTTTGAGCCGCATGGGCTATCTGAGCCGCATGGGGTTCCCTGGCCGCATGGATCTTTCTTTATTATTTTCTATGCTTCTACAATGAGCGCATGAGCAGCCCCAACCAGCTGCCTATAAAAAAGGGATTATTCCTTCTTCCAAAGAGGACAGAGACATACATAACGAGATCATCAGAGACGCACGTCCACTCACATAGATCGGAAGAGACACTCAACATCTTCTTTATCTATACAAGCTCCGGCATCCAGAGCAACCCAAACCTTCAGAGAACCTAAGATCGTCGTCAGATCGTCAACGGAGTCAACGTATTACCACTCGCTCCATCGACACAGTACCCAGATAAAAACAAAAGTGTACTCCTAGGACTACATCTGAGTCCTACATTGTAACTTTGTTCTATTTGTGATTGAAATTTTAATTCAAAGATTTTAATGGCAAACAAGCTGGCGACTCTGCTGGGGACCTCTTTCTCCTCCGATGAGAAAGTTGTGTCACAATCTGACGACGTGAAGGTGGGCTCCTCCCATAAGACACTAGTCGTACGCCTCAATCAACAGACATACAAGGAGTTTATCTCTGAAGGCAGAGAAAGTCCTTTGAAGCGGCTGTCGAAGCCGAAGAAGACTCTACAAGCCTGGGTACGCAAGGTGGAGGCCCCTGGCACCATCACTGAAGGGGATGCGCCGATGCAGCCTACCATTTTTGCTGACGTCCTCAGCAGCCAGGATGCGCCAACGGGTGCAGCACATCTCTCTGGAAAATGTGTGGCTGACCATATTCCCCAACTATCTCTTTTTCAGTCAAGGAAGATGCATTGACGGAGCAGGGGCGCATCTAACGCCCCGCGCATTAACTCTGATGCGCCGCCGAAGGCTTCTGTCTTTGACAGACTCACTCGCTGTCATGCCGAGGATAATTTGGACTCTGAGTACTATACATCCCAGCGGGCTGGTACGAAGAAGTCCAAGGTGGCACGGGCCACGCGCCTCGAACGTGTTATCCTGACAATAAGTCAGAGGCATGCACTCACAATCATGCGCGCTGCCGATGGTAAGCTATACAAGGTTGACTTAGGTGCTTCTGCACTGCGAACGAGCCAACCTTCAAAGACCTCGTTTTACTTGGGCGCATCCGATGTGCTTTCAACCAAGCTGTTCGAGGCAAACTCTCTGGTCTTCAACCCCTGCGCCTACATTGGTTGTATGTCTGAGGCTGGTTCAAACCACTCTAAATGTTGTTCCCCCACTACTGATCTGAGCGCATCTTATGCGCTGGATCAGGGGGTGCAGCATTCACTTGATCACCCCGGCGCTTGGCCTTGCCATGCGCCTGATGGGGGTGTAAAGGTGGTACTCTTCTCTAATAATTTGCGTAATGTGATCATTCACAAATGCCGATCAGGAGAGTCAACCGACAAGCATAATATGCCCCTCACAGGGTACACTTGTGCTGTGGTTACCATCAACTGTTGTTGCAAGACAGCAGCCCCACCACAAAGACAATCTGTATTCCAGCGACTACAATCGTCAACACCCCTCCGATGTCGCCTCGGAAAGAAGGTGTCAATTGAAGAAGAGCCGGAACTAAAGGTTGCTTCTTGCAACATAGTCTCTAACTCCTCATCAATCCGAAAGACGACTAGCAACTCCTCGACCTCGTCCTCATCCAAAAGCCAGTCAAGGAAGACCAAGGTGACTATCCCATCCTCAGGAGTGTTTGAAGGCACCTGGGCGAGACAGAAGATTTCAGAGAAAGTAATAGCTGGGGATAGTCAAGCCCTTGTTGATCCTCATCCCAAAGACGAAGATATCCTCCAGAGCATAACTGGAGGTAGCCAGGATGAAACTCCAGGAAAAGTAACTCTTTTACAGGAGAACGAGGCTGAAAGTGAAGCTTCAACCGACTCCTTGAGCTACGAGTCGAGCCTTGTTACGAGCAACCGATCCATCCTCATTTAGTTTGTTTCGGAATACCCAACGGGTGCCAATGACCGGATGATCAATAGGCTTGGGAACAAGTTCCCAAACTTTATTCCGTTCGAATTGGTTCAATTTCTCTTGCATGGCATCTATCCAGAAACTATCACTACATGCTTCATCAATAGATTTAGGTTCTAGCTGTGAAATAAATGCAACACTAGAAACAATATCTCTACTGGATGATCGAGTACTTACTCCTTTGGTAATGTCACCAATTACCAAATCTTGTGGATGATCAGCTATGAATTTTAACCTCTTCGGTAGACTCTGTAGGTAGCTGGTTCCTGGATCTCCTCTAGGGGGTTCAGCTAGTGCAGAGCTTGGTTCAGGTTCAGCTGATGTTGAACTTGATGTAGGCAGATCTTCATCACTATCATCGTGAGTCATTTGGTTCATTTCATCAAAAGTGACGTTGATTGATTCTTCGATGATCATGGTACGTTTGTTGAAGACTCTGTACCCTTTGCTCTTGGCCGCATAACCTAGAAATATACCTTCATCGGCCTTTTTGTCAAACTTTTCCAAGTTGTCTTTAGTATTAAGAATAAAGCACTTACAGCCAAAAATCTTAAAGTATGAAACTGAAGGAATTCTATCAAACCATAACTCAAATGGAGTCTTCTTCGATTTGGGTCGAATTAGAACTCTATTGAGCACAAAGCAAGCTGTATTGACAGCTTCAGCCCAGAAGTATTTGGGTAGGCTAAATTGATTTAACATCACTCTGGCCATTTCGGTTAGAGTTCTGTTCTTACGTTCCATAACTCTATTTTGTTGTGGAGTTCTAGGGCAGGAGAACTCATGTATGAAACCGTGTGTGTCACAAAATTGCTCGAAATCAGCATTCTCGAATTCGCCTCCATGATCGCTTCTAATTCGAGTGATCATGTAACCAATTTCATTTTGTACTTTCTTGCAAAATGCGACAAATTTGGATAATGCGTCATTCTTGCGTGTCAAGAAATATACCCACGTGTATCTAGAAAAATCATCTACAATAACAAATGCATATAATTTACCTCCGAGGCTAGCAACTCTGCTAGGACCGAATAAATCCATGTGTAGCAATTATAGAGGTCTAGTAGTACATACTGCGTTTACAGACTTGAATGTGGATCTGGTAGCCTTGTTCTTTTCACATTGGCTGCCTACCGAATCCTTCTTGAATGTTATGTCTGGTAAACCACGTACTAACTTCTTTGTGGATAATCTTGAAATTGTATCCATGTTTGCATGACCGAGTCTCATGTGCCATAGATGACTCTCATCACTTTTGGCCATTAAGCATCTACCTGAAATGTTAGCTTCTTCCAGCAGATAGAAAACATATATATTGTCTTCCCTGATTCCTTCAAAGATAGTACTACTAGTTGCGCTATCAACTATAGTACATTTGTCTTTGCCAAAGTTGATACCATAACCATGATCAGCTAGATGACTTATGCTGAGCAGATTATGTTTCAACTCGGTAACCAGACAGACATCTTTAATCACGGGATAGGGAGACTTACCAACATCACCGATACCAATAATATACCCTTTCAAATTATTACCGAAGGAAACATAACCTTCCTTCTTCTTCTTCGACAGTGTTGTAAATAGGGTAGCATCACCGGTCATATGCCATGAGCAACCGCTGTCGAGGATCTATTTGCTTCTAGCATGTGAAGGGTGCTCCACCTACAAAACAGTTTGCAGATGAAACCTTTGGTACCCATTTCTTGTAGGGTCCTGAATTGTTAGCTTTCGGTATCCAAGCATAAACATTTAAATCTACAAGCTTTCTCATTCTACATGCAGATGATATATGACCAATGAGGCCACAATAATGACATTGTGCATGTCGAGTGTTGAAAGCTGAGTGGTGTGCATGGTTGGTAGGTTTGGGTTTTCTAGTATAGAAGAATGCATACCTATGATCATGTTTGGGCTTAACCTTTTGGGGTAAAGGTTTTATATGGTTTGGTCTGACAGTGTTTGGCTTGGGAATGTTCCGAATTCTCGGTAAGTGACACGTGTTAGGATAGGAAGCAGCAGGCTCAGGCTGTTTTCCTAACCTAATTTCCAACCTTTTGGAAGTGTCATATAACTTAGTATAATCAGAAGTGAGTGATTCCATTCTGATTTGTGCAGATTGAAGACTTTTTTTTCTCTAGAAAGATCTTCTCTCAATTAGTCTATGATCTTGTCTTTCTCTTCGGATGACTGTTTAGTCTCGTGTAATAAGAGCTTTATAGAGGAAAGCTCACCAGACTCACTAACATTAGCTCTAACCTCAGCTAGTAGGTCGGTAAGTCTTCCTATTTTTCCTTTGTACTCTTTGAGTACCTTCTTAGCGGTCTGATATTTACTATGCAGTTTCCTGTAGTCAAGCATCAGGTCCCTGAAGGCATCTCCTAATTGCTCAAAGGTGAAGTCATCATATGTTTCTATAGGTTCAGTAGGTACCTGATCGATTGCCATGAAGCAGATATTTACAGCGTCCTCTGAATGTTCATCTTCTGAGTCGCTAGCTTCACTCTCATGCCATATGCTGGTGTTGGCATATTTCCGAGACGTTGATATTTTCAGGTTGCCTTTTTCATACCTGTTGTTCTTCTTGCTCGATGATGAGTTGATGGGACAGTCCTTCTTCATATGTCCCTTCTTCTTACAGCCATAGCAGACAGCATCTTCTTGATACCAGTTGTTGCTGTTGTTCTCTTTGACTTTCTTCTCATGTCTCATGAATCTTTTGAACTTCCTTGCTAGGCGAGATTGATCTTCAGCGTCAGATCTACTGCTGTCTGAGTCATCTTCAGCAGCTTTTCTGTGCTGAGCCTTGAGGGCGATAGTCTTCTCCTTTGGAGCAGGCTCTTCAAAATCTTGTAGCTCCAGTTCATGAGTGAGTAGTTTACCCATGAGTACTTCAAGTAACATTGTGGTGAGGTCGTTTCCTTCAATGATAGCTGTAGCCTTTGGAATCCAGTTCTTGGTGAGAGCTCGCAGGAGTTTACGAATCTTTTTGTGGTTACTGTAATCTTTGCCTAAGGAGGACAAAGGGTTTACAATATCCAAGAACCTCTCGAACATTTGTGTGACTGTTTCATTTGGCTTCATTTTGAACGCCTCGTACTCTTGAGTAAGTCTGCTGACTTTTGACTCCTTGACTTGAGTCGTGCCTTCATGTGTAACTTCGAGAAGCTTCCACACACCATTTGCCGTTGTGCATGTAGATACCCTGTTAAATTCTGTTCTGTCTAAGGCACAAAAAAGTGCATTAATGGCACGTGCTTCAAGACTGGCCTTTTTCTTTTCTTTCTCTGTATAACTGCTTTGGGGTTTTTCAACCAAAACTCCCTCGACATTTATACGAGGTGGCTTCTGATAGCCATCAAGAACAATAGCCCATAAGTCAAAATCAAGAGATTTCAAGAAGAAACTCATCCGTGTTTTCCAATAAGTGTAGTTAGTACCATCAAACAGTGGGGGTCTGTTTGTGGCCTGACCTTCACTTATGAATTTCATAGTAGCCATGTGATGTGCTGTGATCTAATAAATAATGAATAAATAATAGCACTGTTACCTCGCTTTACCTGTAACACCCGCTCTGATACCAATTGTAGGAACGATATAGTAAAGCGTAATACTCTAGAGGGGGGGTGAATAGAGTTGGCAGCGGAATAATGCTAATTAAAAAATGTTAGCAACATAATCACAGTATATAATCACAGTTAAAATAATGTAAAGGCAGAGTTCAGAAAGCAAACACAAAGACAGCGATGTATACTGGTATCCCTCTGTTGAGGACTAATCCAGTCGGTAGAACTCTTGCTACCAGTTGAATCCACTATAGAAAAAACCGCAAGTTTTCTTACGAAGTCCTTGCAACTTCTACAACGCGAGCTTTGATACGAAGAACTCGTCCAACTTCAAATGTGAAGAGGTATTCTTCAATCAAGCCTTCTGATTACAATCTCTCAGAAACTTCTAGACTGTACCGCACTGGCAAATCGACTAGAGGATTGTAACTGGCTTGGGATCTGAAAATGAAAGCTCTAGAAAACTCTTTGGAAGGCAGAAAGCTTTTTAGATAGAGAGAAGATTGAAAGTAAATGAGTGAATTGAAATGATCGAAATCCTTCTCTATTTATAGGAATTCCAAAGGGAGAACTCTGCCAGAATTCGGACAGAATTCGGGCAGAACTCGATGAGCAAATCTCGGTCAAATCCGCAACTGCAGGAGGACCAAGTTCCAGAGAATTCAAAAATCAAACGGCCACCAACCGAACTCTGGCCGAACTCTGGCCGAACTCTGGCCGAGTTCTGTCAGGGTTAGGTTAGGGTTTTAAAATAGATTTTTGGTGATTTTTGAAAACTTTTTTGAAAACCTTTTTGTAAACATTTTGATAGGTCATTTTAAAAACATTTTGAACTATTTTGCGGATAGCCTATTTGCCAGTACGATTCGGTGTACAACGTATTCCTAGACTCAAATAAAGTGAAAAATTATATTGCATAGGAAGTACAGACTCAAGTAGGCAAACAGATCTTCAGTCTTGAACGGAGTGAATATCCAATCTTGCTTATGTCCAAGAAGCTGAGATGTCCCAACAAGCTTCGTATATCCAGACAGAGTTTTGATCAATTATTAAAATCAGGTTGACCATATGACCAATGGGCCAACAATCTTCCCCATTTTGATAATTGACAAACTATGAATGATATAACATTAAGCTTGTTCAAAAATATCAAAAAGATCAAAAAGTAGAAATTGTTCATAACCTGTATTTAACTCAAAAAAAATGTTAGATCATTTTTAATTTTCTCCCCCTTTGTCACTTAGCAAAATAATTGCACAAGAGAAGGCTCCCCCGCAGTAAATGCAGAAGACTCCCCCGCAATCAATGCATAAGTAACAAATAGTGAGAAAACAAATAAAAGAAATATAGTATAAGAATTAGAGATATAGCATCACAGGCATGTAATGTTTCTACAAATTATCATCACAGGCATGTATTGCTTCAAAAACATAAAAAAAATCTCAAGCATGCTATTTCACAGGCAGTTTAAAATGGAGAAGCAGTATAAAGAGATAGTGCTTAAACAAAATGCTGAAATAAACTGAGATGTCATAAATGAAACATCATAAACATGTCCATGAAGATAAAAAGTACTGATAGCAAACTATAAAGTACTGATAAAAAGTAAATAATAAAAACTTGGAATGTCAGAGCATTTCCAAGTATACAATAGAATATCACTAATAATCAAATCA
Organism: Iris pallida; assembly: GCA_029216955.1. Lineage (NCBI taxonomy): Eukaryota > Viridiplantae > Streptophyta > Magnoliopsida > Asparagales > Iridaceae > Iris > Iris pallida. The sequence continues at coordinate 2,234,434 of JANAVB010016999.1, read as the reverse complement.
GATAGTATACAATAGAATATCACTAATAATCAAATCAGATCTCATCATCACTATCCTCATCAATATCATCAGCAGCGTGGCCAGCATGACCGGAAGTACCAGCACCAAAAGTACCAACGCCAGTAGGATGAGTTGAGGCACTAGCATAGAACTCACCAACGTAATCTCGAGGTGCAAGATACCAGTCATAGGCGTTACCTGGCTGGAAGTAGGCATGAACAGCCTCACCCTCACAGCGGTAACCCGAAAAAGCTGGATCTCGAGGGATGGAACCGGCTGAATAACCAGTCTGAGCGAACCGAAGATCAGCCAAGGAGTTTGCCATCGCCTGATAACGGGTGACATCGCGAAACTCACGCTCGCGAGCCATGTCCGTCATCAAGACGTGCAAAGATGATAAATGCTGATGTATGCCCTCAAAAGTCATGGCATACGGCTGATGTGGTGAAGATGGTGCAGTAGGAGGAGCAGGAGGTGGAGCTGAAGCAGTCCGGCTGCGACGAAAAAGCTGGAGTAACTTGGGCTCAGAGTCCTGAGTACAAGTCGATAGATCGATCTCGAATCGCTGAAAGATACGAGGGAGAATCATCGCGTAAGAGAGATTTCGATCTCTAGCACGACAACGTCCCATCATCTGAATAATAGTCTTAGGGGCGGAAAAAGGAATCCCCTTGATAAGATGGTACATGGCGGACAGCTCAAGCGAAGTCACATCATCCTTGGAAGTAGATTTTGGAAGAAGAGTAGAGTAGATGATGCGATGCAATTCGTAGTTAAACAAGTTCAGGTTGTTAGCCTTGAACTTTCCAGAACGTACTCTGTCAGGTGCACAGAGTTCCGTTTTGAAACTCGTGAGTGTAGTGCCTTCGGGGAAATCGAATTCCGTGATATCAACTAGCGGTTCACCTTCATTGGAAATACCAAGAATCTCCGCTAGGAGGACATCATTGAACTCAATGTCTATGCCTCCAACACGTGTGCTCACGTCAAAAGTGTTAACTACGAGATTGCAATAGAACAAACTAATGGCATTAGTAGCAATTGGGAAGCACAGTTTAACAAGTAAGTGTAACCCTAATGCCTCAAATAAGTGACGATGATCAGGGAATACCGTCCATTTAACCGGAGCGCCGCTACATATAGATCGGGTGGAAAAGTCACCGTACCATAATAAAGCTTGATCGAGGGTTTGAAAGAAGAACCCATCGAAAGCGTCGTCGCTCTTTTGGACCGACGAAAACAAAGAATCCGTGTGAGGATTCGAAGAGGACCCTTCTTCACTAGGAGTGGTCTTCTTCCTCTTAGACGGATTAAATCTAGGTGCCATTGAAATAAAAAGCACTAATTTGAAAGGTGGAGAGGGAGGGAGTTATACCTCACGAAAATTGGATATGTTGTAGAGAAGAACGATCTCCGCACGCTTCCAAAATTTGGAAGGATTTCACCAAGTAGATAGGGAGCAATGGGTTGGTGAATACCTAGGGTTTGGAGGAGTTTCGGGCGGCTGGAGCTGCTGTTTGAAAGTTTGAAAGCAATGGAAGAGAAAAAGCTCTCGGGTTTTGTATATATACACATACACCATCAACCGAACTCGGGCCGAATTCGGTCAGAGCTCTGGCCGAATTCGCCTAGGGTTCTTTCAGGTTGATTTTTGCTACTTCTTTTTCATTGACTCGTTGCAAATATTTAATTCAAAGATTAGTTATTTTAGTCTTCAAATAACATAATTAATAATATTTTATGAATTAAATGTCATTATACAGTGACTGTCTCAGATTAGCTGTAGGAGTACTGTCCCAGCTGGCGGAGGTTCACCGGGAAACTCTTAAGTACCGCTTCGCTTCAACCGTAGTTGTGGTGACAGACAGACTCTTTATTAGCTTGTCTCTAACACAGTTTTTGCATAATGATATATAATCATAAAATAAAATCAATTAATATTATTGACGTCCAAAATTCCTAATTCTCGACGTAAATAATTGAAACGATCTTCCGCTAGAGGTTTAGTGAAGATGTCAGCTAATTGATTTTCAGTATCTATGTACACAAGGTTTATATCTCCATTTTGATGATGATCTCTAAGAAAATGATGTCTAATCTCGATATGTTTAGTACGAGAGTGACATACTGGATTCTTAGCCAATTAATAGTGCTCGTGTTATCACAGAAAATGGGAATATGTGTGTAAAATAAATCATAGTCTTCTAGGGTTTGTTTCATCCACAAAATCTGAGCGCAACAACGTCCTGCGGCGATATACTCAGCCTCTGTTGTTGATAAGGCTACAGAATTTTGCTTTTTACTAAACCAAGAGACTAGAGCCTTGCCTAAGAAATGACATGTACCGCTAGTACTTTTTCTATCAACCTTGCATCCAGCAAAATCTGCATCCGAATAACCAATAAGGTCAAAGGATTTAGTTTTGGGATACCACAAGCCGACAGAAGAAGTGCCCTTAAGGTATCGGAAGATACGCTTAACTGCGGTCAGATATGATTCCTTTGGGTTAGCTTGAAAACGTGCACACAGGCAAACACTAAACATTATATCTGGACGACTAGCAGTTAAGTAAAGTAAACTACCAATCATACCTCGATACTTACGTGTGTCGACCGGCTTGCCTTGTTCGTCAGAATCAAGCTTTGTTGAAGTTGCCATCGGAGTGCCAATAGGTTTGATATTGTCCAGATCGAACTTCTTTAGCAAATCTTTTTTGTACTTGGCTTGATTAATGAACTTCCCATTGTCGGTTTGTTTGATTTACAATCCGAGAAAGAACTTCAGCTCTCCCATCATGCTCATCTCAAACTCATTCTGCATACACTTAGAAAATTCTTGACAAAAAGATTCATTAGTGGATCCAAATATGATATCATCAACATAGATTTGAATTAATAGCAGCTTGCCATTAAAAGATTTAATAAATAGTGTAGTGTCAACCTTTCCTTTTGGAAAAACCGTTGTCAAGTAGAAAAGAGCTTAGACGGTCATACCAAGCACGAGGGGCTTGTTTCAAACCATATAAGGCTTACTTCAACTTGAAAACATGGTCAGGATTTTTGAAATCTGTGAAACCCGAAGGTTGTGCTACAAAAACTTCTTCTTTTATAAAGCCATTTAGAAAAGCACTTTTTACATCCATTTGAAAAAGTTTGAAATCATGAAAACATGCAAATGCACATAACATTCGAATGGATTCTAATCTCGCAACTGGGGCATAAGCCTCATCGTAGTCGATACCCTCTTCTTGATTGTATCCTTGAGCTACGAGTCGAGCCTTGTTACGAGTTACTAAACCATCCTCATTTAGTTTGTTTCGGAATACCCAACGGGTGCCAATGACCGGATGATCAATAGGCTTGGGAACAAGTTTCCAAACTTGATTCCGTTCGAATTGGTTCAATTTCTCTTGCATGGCATCTATCCAGAAACTATCACTACATGCTTCATCAATAGATTTAGGTTCTAGCTGTGAAATAAATGCAACACTAGAAACAATATCTCTACTGGATGATCGAGTACTTACTCCTTTGGTAATGTCACCAATTACCAAATCTTATGGATGATCAGCTGTGAATTTTAACCTCTTCGGTAGACTCTGTAGGTAGCTGGTTCCTGGATCTCCTCTAGGGGGTTCAGCTAGTGCAGAGCTTGGTTCAGGTTCAGCTGATGTTGAACTTGATGTAGGCAGATCTTCATCACTATCATCGTGAGTCATTTGGTTCATTTCATCAAAAGTGACGTTGATTGATTCTTCGATGATCGTGGTACGTTTGTTGAAGACTCTGTACCCTTTGCTCTTGGCCGCATAACCTAGAAATATACCTTCATCGGCCTTTTCGTCAAACTTTCCCAAGTTGTCTTTAGTATTAAGAATAAAGCACTTACAGCCAAAAATCTTAAAGTATGAAACTGAAGGAATTCTATCAAACCATAACTCAAATGGAGTCTTCTTCGATTTGGGTCGAATTAGAACTCTATTGAGCACAAAGCAAGCTGTATTGACAGCTTCAGCCCAGAAGTATTTGGGTAGGCTAAATTGATTTAACATCACTCTGGCCATTTCGGTTAGAGTTCTGTTCTTACGTTCCACAACTCCATTTTATTGTGGAGTTCTAGGGCAGGAGAACTCATGTATGAAACCGTATGTGTCATAAAATTGCTCGAAATCAGCATTCTCGAATTCGCCTCCATGATCGCTTCTAATTCGAGTGATCATGTAACCATTTTCATTTTGTACTTTCTTGCAAAAGGCAAAAAATTCGGATAATGCGTCATTCTTGCGTGTCAAGAAATATACCCACGTGTATCTAGAAAAATCATCTACAATAACAAATACATATAATTTACCTCCGAGGCTTGCAACTCTGCTAGGACCGAATAAATCCATGTGTAGCAATTGTAGAGGTCTAGTAGTACATACTGTGTTTACAGACTTGAATGTGGATCTGGTAGCCTTGTTCTTTTCACATTGGCTTCATACCGAATCCTTCTTGAATGTTATGTCTGGTAAACCACGTACTAACTTCTTTGTGGATAATCTTGAAATTGTATCCATGTTTGCATGACCGAGTCTCATGTGCCATAGATGACTCTTATCACTTTTGGCCATTAAGCATCTACCTGAAATGTTAGCTTCTTCCAGCAGATAGAAAAAATATATATTTTCTTCCCTGATTCCTTCAAAGATAGTACTACTAGTTGAGCTATCAACTATAGTACATTTGTCTTTGCCAAAGTTGATACCATAACCATGATCAGCTAGATGACTTATGCTGAGCAGATTATGTTTCAACTCGGTAACCAGACAGACATCTTTAATCACGGGATAGGGAGACTTACCAACATCACCGATACCAATAATATACCCTTTCAAATTATTACCGAAGGAAACATAACCTTCCTTCTTCTTCTTCGACAGTGTTGCAAATAGGGTAGCGTCACCGGTCATATGCCGTGAGCAACCGCTGTCGAGGATCTATTTGCTTCTAGCATGTGAAGGGTGTTCCACCTACAAAACAGTTTGCAGATGAAACCTTTGTTACCCATTTCTTGTAGGGTCCTGAATTGTTAGCTTTAGGTATCCAAGCATAAACATTTAAATCTACAAGCTTTCTCATTCTACATGCAGATGATATATGACCAATGAGGCCACAATAATGACATTGTGCATGTCGAGTGTTGAAAGCTGAGTGGTGTGCATGGTTGGTAGGTTTGGGTTTTCTAGTATAGAAGAATGCATACCTATGATCATGTTTGGGCTTAACCTTTTGGGGTAAAGGTTTTATATGGTTTGGTCTGACAGTGTTTGGCTTGGGAATGTTCCGAATTCTCGGTAAGTAACACGTGTTAGGATAGGAAGCAGCAGGCTCAGGCTGTTTTCCTAACCTAATTTCCAACCTTTTGGAAGTGTCATATAACTTAGTATAATCAGAAGTGAGTGATTCCATTCTGATTTGTGCAGATTGAAGACTTTTCTTTTCTCTAGAAAGATCTTCTCTCAATTGGTCTATAATCTTGTCTTTCTCTTCGGATGACTGTTTAGTCTCGTGTAATAAGAGCTTTATAGAAGAAAGCTCACCAGACTCACTAACATTAGCTCTAACCTCAGCTAGTAGGTCGGTAAGTCTTCCTATTTTTCCTTTGTACTCTTTGAGTACCTTCTTAGCGGTCTGATATTTACTACGCAGTTTCCTGTAGTCAAGCATCAGGTCACTGAAGGCATCTCCTAATTGCTCAAAGGTGAAGTCATCATATGTTTCTACAGGTTCAGTAGGTACCTGATCGATTGCCATGAAGCAGATGTTTGCAGCGTCCTCTGAATGTTCATCTTCTGAGTTGCTAGCTTCACTCTCATGCCATATGCTGGTGTTGGCATATTTCCGAGACGTTGATCTTTTCAGGTTGCCTTTTTCATACCTGTTGTTCTTCTTGCTCGATGATGAGTTGATGGGACAGTCCTTCTTCATATGTCCCTTCTTCTTACAGCCATAGCAGATAGCATCTTCTTGATACCAGTTGTTGCTGTTGTTCTCTTTGACTTTCTTCTCATGTCTCATGAATCTTTTGAACTTCCTTGCTAGGCGAGCTTGATCTTCAGCGTCAGATCCACTGCTGTCTGAGTCATCTTCAGCAGCTTTTCTGTGCTGAGCCTTGAGGGCGATAGTCTTCTCCTTTGGAGCAGGCTCTTCAAAATCTTGTAGCTCCAGTTCATGAGTGAGTAGTTTACCCATGAGTACTTCAAGTGACATTGTGGTGAGGTCGTTTCCTTCAATGATAGCTGTAGCCTTTGGAATCCAGTTCTTGGTGAGAGCTCGCAGGAGTTTGCGAATCTTTTTGTGGTTACTGTAATCTTTGCCTAAGGAGGACAAAGGGTTTACAATATCCAAGAACCTCTCGAACATTTGTGTGACTGTTTCATTTGGCTTCATTTTGAACGCCTCGTACTCTTGAGTAAGTCTGCTGACTTTTGACTCCTTGACTTGAGTCGTGCCTTCATGTGTAACTTCGAGAAGCTTCCACACACCATTTGCCGTTGTGCATGTAGATACCCTGTTAAATTCTGTTCTGTCTAAGGCACAAAAAAGAGCATTAATGGCACGTGCGTCAAGACTGGCCTTTTTCTTTTCTTCCTCTGTATAACTGCTTTGGGGTTTTTCAACCAAAACTCCCTCGACATTTATACGAGGTGGCTTCTGATAGCCATCAAGAACAATAGCCCATAAGTCAAAATCAAGAGATTTCAAGAAGAAACTCATCCGTGTTTTCCAATAAGTGTAGTTAGTACCATCAAACAGTGGGGGTCTGTTTGTGGCCTGACCTTCACTTATGAATTTCATAGTAGCCATGTGATGTGCTGTGATCTAATAAATAATGAATAAATAATAGCACTGTTATCTCGCTTTACCTGTAACACCCGCTCTGATACCAATTGTAGGAACGATATAGTAAAGCGTAATACTCTAGAGGGGGGGTGAATAGAGTTGGCAGCGGAATAATGCTAATTAAAAAATATTAGCAACACAATCACAGTATATAATCACAGTTGAAATAATGTAAAGGCAGAGTTCAGAAAGCAAACGCAAAGATAGCGATGTATACTGGTATCCCTCTGTTGAGGACTAATCCAGTCGATAGAACTCTTGCTACCAGTTGAATCCACTATAGGAAAAACCGCAAGTTTTCTTACGAAGTCCTTGCAACTTCTACAACGCGAGCTTTGATACGAAGAACTCGTCCAACTTTAAATGTGAAGAGGTATTCTTCAATCAAGCCTTCTGATTACAATCTTTCAGAAACTTCTAGACCGTACCGCACTGGCAAATCGACTAGAGGATTGTAACTGGCTTGGGATCTGAAAATGAAAGCTCTAGAAAACTCGTTGGAAGGCAGAAAGCTTTTTAGATAGAGAGAAGATTGAAAGTAAATGAGTGAATTGAAATGATCGAAATCCATCTCTATTTATAGGAATTCCAAAGGGAGAACTCTGTCAGAATTCGGGCAGAATTCGGGCAGAACTCGATGAGCAAATCTCGATCAAATCCGCAACTGCAGGAGGACTAAGTTCCAGAGAAATCAAAAATCAAACGGCCACCAACCGAACTCTGGCCGAACTCTGGCCAAACTCTGGCCGAGTTCTGTCAGGGTTAGGTTAGGGTTTTAAAATAGATTTTTGGTGATTTTTGAAAACCTTTTTGTAAACATTTTGATAGGTCATTTTAAAAACATTTTGAACTATTTTGGGGATAGCCTATTTGCCAGTACGACTCGGTGTACAACGTATTCCTAGACTCAAATAAAGTAAAAAATTACATTGTATAGGAAGTACAGACTCAAGTAGGCAAACAGATCTTCAGTCTTGAACGGAGTGAATATCCAATCTTGCTTATGTCCAAGAAGCTGAGATGTCCCAACAAGCTTCGTATATCCAGACAGAGTTTTGATCAATTATTAAAATCAGGTTGACTATATGACCAATGTGCCAACAGACCGTACCACCTTCTCTGACTCACAGCTATACGGAAGACGTGGTTGAGATGATCAGGGACTTGCGTGAATGCTTCGAGTCAAATAACAGACATGAGGAGCCCAGAAGACGGGGATCCTGCAACCATACCCCCTCGAATGGAACAAAGTGGTCTATCCTCCAAAGCATAAGCCACAAAAGTTAACGCCATATGACGGAAAGGACTCTCCACGCCGTTATCTGACGTACTTTTAGTTTCAAATGGGACATCTTCCGAAGGAAGACGTGCTACTCACCAGCCTGTTTGTCGGGGCATTAAAAGGAGTGGCTTACGACTGGTACTGTAGTCTCCCTGACAACTCCATATCCTCCTTTGATGACTTGACACACCTCTTCCTCTATCGTTTCTACGATGAACGGAAAGACATGACGATGGCGTCCCTTATAGAAGTACGTCAGACAAAAAAAAAGACCGTTCGAGCATTCATTGAACGATTTCGACAAGCTTGCTTGAGACTGCCCCTGGGTATGCCAGGACATACACTCCTCTCCTCCTACAGCATGAACATGCTTCCTGCAGTTAAGCTCTGGCTCAACTCCACTCCTCCTTCCAACTGTAGCTCATTGATTATTGAGGCCGAAGCAGCTGAAAAGAAGGCATGCAATGCTTGCCTTCTGGGATTCAGTTTCCTTGCCTTTGAGGACAAGGGAAAACGGCCTGCTACCAGCAACCCTGGACGTGAGACGAAGGGAAAGCAGGCATTGAATGTCAATGCTTCTAAAAGCGCACAAGCACCTACTCAAAAGCCTCCGCTTGTACCGAGGCCAAATGAGGTCTACTCCTTCAATGACGAAGACACCTTGCAACTCTTCGAGATGCTGAAACAGGGTGATAAAATTAATTACCAGACCCGATGTGTACCGATGAGGTTAGAAGAGTTGAAAACCCAAGGTACTGTCACTACCATCGGTTTGTCGGACATCCAACTCAGGACTGCTACGTCTGTAAGGATTACATCCAGCGCATGATCAATGTGAATGTCATCTCCGTCGATTACGAGGAGAAGACAGTCTCGGCCAACATGGTGTCGCTCCAATTCAGCACCTTGCCACCAACCACAACACAAGATGGTGTCGTCCCCATCCTAAAGGCGACAATGGAGGTGGTCAACCTACCACCTACCCGTGACAACATGAGTGGATTCATCCCACTCACCATTTCTCAGGGAGAGATTGTATGGGGTCACCCAGACCTCGTCTCCGAAGTTACTCAACCGGAGGTACGCTCTGCTTCCAAAACCAAGGGCAAGAAGACCAAGTCTTGCCGTATGATCTCTTTCTCCACGGAAGAGGCACTTCCTGTACAAACGTGTTCACAACAGAACGCCCAACCTGACAAAGCTGTCGTCGAGGTAGTGCCTCCCTGTACCACCCCTACTGCGCAGGAAGGGGGTCCATCCAGACCTTCAGCAGCCAATAAGCAGAAGTACGTGGAGGCCCGCTTCGACAAGCTTTTGCGAAAAGAAAATACTTTGGGGCTAGCCAAGCCCCACAACTTTGACATACTGGCGCAACTTGTCGGTACTTCTGCCCGCTTATCTCTGTTCGAGCTTCTTCATCTTTCCAAATACACCCGCGAAGCACTCTGTGAAGCCTTAAAGGATGTTGAGTCCTTCATCAGTCAGGTTAAGCAGCTTGAGGATATTCCAACAACATGTGCGCACTACCATTGTGCGGAGGAGGTCATCCCTAATATAATCTTCACCCAACAAGATATTCTGCTCAAGCACAACCGGTACAACAGGTCGCTGTATTACACATGGTATGCTGGTTCCGTCAAGGTGAAGCAAATTCAGATTGATCCAGGGTCTTCCCTCAGCATCATTCCTAGGACTCTGCTCTCAACATTGGTAATCCCGATGCACCGTCTGGCACCTACCAACACTACAATCAGCGATTTCAATGCCAGCAGAAATGAACTGCTAGGTAAAATTCGACTGAAATGTCATATTGGTAATTTCTGAACCGAAGTAACTTGCTATGTCGTAGACACCAACGTCAACTACAACCTCCTGCTAGGTCGGCCGTGGCTGCACGAGTACATGGTGGTGCCGTCTACACTCCACCAATGCATGAAGTACGTGTCCACCAATAACGTCATCTGAACAGAGTTTGCCGATATTGACCCCTTCAAAGGGGTCGAAACTTACTTCACTGATGCTAGTTTATATAAGTTGCTCGATGAAGGGGAAGCCAATGATGCTTATGACGAAGCAGAAACGACGGCGGAGACGGACGTGGAGAAAGAGATGATTCCCAACGCTCCTCTAAAAATTTGACTCAAAGGAAAACCGCCTCAAACGCTGCCTCCCATGGCAATCAAGTTACCTGAAAAAGCACCGAGTTCTCTAGGTAGAACATCCACCGAAGCTCCCTTGAAGATATGGCTCAAAGGAAAATCTCCTCAAATATCGGCTCCCTTTGTGGCAAAACTACAGGAGAAAGCACCGGTCACCGAAGGCGCAGTTGAGGTACCCCTGAAGGTGCGTCTTAGAGGCAAGCCTCCGCAATCATCAGCCTTACTCAAGCTACAAAGAAGGCCCATATAGCCCTCTCAGAGCCCAAGGTCAAGTCTGTGATGAGCTCTTCCGAACCAGCCCCAGTGTACATGGATGAAGAGTTAGAAGAATACATATCTGCTGACATAGATGCACCTTCTCTTTACGATGTAATCCCAAGAGACAAAATCTCGTATTTTATCAATAATAGAGTGTCTTTCAATTATTATAGTCTTCCACATTGGAATGCCATGTATACACTAGATAACGCTCTACGGTCGTTACAAATACAAATAACGGCCGTCAATCATGTAAATCGAGAAGTTTCGTCCCAAGGAGTCTGTTTTATAGTCCCACCGCGGAACCAGGACGAATAACCCATCATCTTTGACAAAGTCGAGCGTCATCAAGACCTCCTGCCACTCGAGCCAAAACCGAATACCGACAGGATACAAGTCTATCGGTACACGGACAAGGCAAAGTATCTCATCCAAAAGATGGGTTACGATCTGAAAAGCAAAAAGGGCCTGAACTACGAAAAAGGCCAGCATCTTTCCCTCCGACTCCCAACACCTGAAGGAAAGCTGCAGGACTACTATCATCGTACTCGACGGGGGGTGGGCTATGTCACGTCGTCGATAACTCCAGAGAGTTCAAAAGTGGAAGAAGTGGAGCACTCTCATTCATCTGAAGCATCAACTTGGGATTCCGATATCAGTATCGGCCCAATCTTCAGGAAGGTGCTATCAGTCAACATGGTATCTGCACAATCTCAAGAGGATGAAGGCGATGACCAAATACCAAAATTCTTCGAGGAAGAACCTTAGGCTCAACGCCTAGGAGCGCAGTGGGAGTCTCATTTTGAATTACGCAAACCCTTACCGAAGACGAAGTCGAGCAGATCGACCTTGGGGATGGATCTTCTTCCAAACCTATCTTCATCAGCAAGAGTCTAAAGGGAAAAGACTGGGAGTCTTTAGTCCAATTGGCCAAAGAATACATCGACGTCTTCGTCTGGAGGCACAAAGATATGTTGGGACTTGATCCCCAGATCGCGATGAATAGACTTAACATCTTACCTAGTGCCAAGCCTATAAAGCAGCAACAACGATATTTTTGTCCTGACATCATGAACGCTATCGATCAAGAGGTGGACAAACTCCTGAGCAGCGGGTTCATTCGTGAAGAGCAGCATCCGGATTGGGTGGCCAATGTCATCCCTGTCACCAAGAAGAATGGGAAGATACGAGTCTGCATCGACTTCAGAGATCTCAATACTGCTTGCCCAAAAGATGAATTCCCACTTCCAATCACTGACATGATGATCGATAATACATGCAGTTTTGAATGCATGTCTTTCATGGACGGGTATTCGGGCTACAACCAGATCAAAATATTCTCCGATGATGCAAAATACACGTCATTCAGGACTCCGAAAGGGGTTTTCTAGTACACAGTGATGCCCTTTGGTTTAAAGAACACTGGTGCTACGTACCCAATGAGCTATGAGTACCATCTTTCATTAACATCTACGCAAAATAGTTGAATGCTATGTTGATAATATCGCCATCAAGAGCCATCTCAAAGGTGATCACTTACAAGATCTAAAGACAGTCTTTGATCTCATGCGAGCGCATCAACTCAAGATGAACCCCGCTAAATCCTTCATTGGGGTTTCTAGAGAAAAGTTCTTGGGCTTCATTATCACGACGAAAGGCATTCATGTCGACCCCAAGAAGACCAAAGCCATCCTTGACATGAACACTCCGAAAAACCTCCGAGAACTTCGAGGCCTGCAAGGGTGCCTTACATACATCCGAAGGTTTATAGCAAACCTTTTCGAAAAATGTCAATCCTTCACCCAGCTCATGAAGAAGGGAGTCTCCTACGTCTGGACAGAAGAATGCCAGAAAGCTTTCGATGATATCAAAGTTTACATGACGAGCCAGCCAATCCTGGTGGTACCAGTCGCATGCAAACCATTTCTTCTCTATGTCCGTACATTGGAGGATCATTTTCTCGATGCTTTGTTGGCTCAAAACAAAGATACAGGCTACAAGCAAGCTATCTACTACCTTAGTAGGACAATGATCGGGGTTGAACACCGATACAACCCCGTCAAAAAGGAATGTTTGGCTTTGGTGTTCGCCATTTAGAAGACTCGCCATTATGTTTCGGGCCATACAATTCATGTCATCTCCCTAGTCAATCCACTCAGGGTTCTCATGACGAAATTGGGATCATTGAACTCCCGATTAGCTACTTGGGCAATCCTGTTGACACCGTATAACATGGTATTCGTCTCACAAAAAGTCATCACGGGCCAAGCTCTAGCCAACTTTTTAGCCATGTACCCGATCCCAGAGTCCTCCAGACTCTATGAAGACATCCCGGATGAAGTCCAAGAATGAAGCGTCGCTGAAGATAACTCCGTCTGGCGGATGTTTTTTGATGGTGCTTCGAGAACAGGTCCCAAAGGCCAAATCATCGCAGGAGTGGGGGTGGTCTTCGTCTCCCCCGATCAGCTGGTCATCCAGCATGCTTACTCCCTTTCAAAGCCATGCTCCAACAATGTTGCCGATTACAACGCTCTCATCATGGGACTCCAACTGGCGCAACAACTGGGGGTGGATCATCTGGAAGCTTATGGCGACTCAAAACTCATCGTTAACCAAATCCGAGGGCAGTACGAAGTTTGTCATGAAGATCTGGTTCCTTACCAGGAAGTTGCATTGAATATTATCTCAACCTTCACCAAGTTCTTCATAGAACACGTACCTCGGCTATAAAACCTGGAGGCTGACGCTCTGGCTGGCCTCGCAGCTTCATTAGCAGCACCCCTCTGGACTCAACACTACGTCATGATAGTTGGTCGAGACTTGGTCTGTCCTAAAAATAACCTATGTACACAAATGGCCCATGCCATGGCGACAAGTGCCAGTGTTAATGTCCGAAATTGGAGGTTTTCGTTCTTTGACTTTGCTGTCTATGGAATTCTCCCAGAAGACCCAAAAGAAGTCGTCTTGTTCAGAAGGCATTTCCTTCAATTTTATTATGATACAGCTACTAAAATGCTGTACCGACGTTCCTACGATGGACTTCTCCTTCGCTGTCTATCCAACGAAGAAGCAGCCGAACCCTTCGAGAAGCTCATGACGGAACTTACGGGGCTCACCAACCCGGGCCTAAGTTGCAGGATCGACTGCGATGCATGGGTTACTACTGGCCAACCATGGCAGTCGACGCCATCGACTATGCTAAAAAGTGCCATGCTTGTCAGCTTCACGCCGACTTTATCCATACACCATCGGAAGTACTACATCCTACGGTCGTCTCCTGGCCCTTTGAAGCTTGGGGCATGGACATTGTGGGACCTATCATCCCTCCTTCATTGAGGGGACACCGCTTCATCCCAGCCATCACCGACTACTTCTCCAAATGGGCATAAGGAGTTCTAATGACGAAAGTGAAACGCTCTAGGGTGATCAGCTTCATCAAGCATCATGTCATCTACCGTTTCGCGATACACCGTAGGATTATCCACGACAATGGTCTACAGTTCATCAGCCATGCATTCAGCAGATTTTGTGACAAGAATCGTATTCAGAACGTGGCATCAACCGCCTACAATCCGACAGCGAATGTATTGGCCGAGGCTTTTAACAAGACTATCGTCAGGCTAATTAAAAAGTTTGTGTCATCCAACAAACGCGATTGGGACGAAAAGCTCGACGAATGCCTTTGGGCCTACCGTACAACGATACGGACTCCGACGGACAATATACTATTCTTCTTAGTCTACAAAAGCGAAGCGGTACTGCCTCTCGAGATCCAGATACCCTCACTCCGTGTAGCGATCACAAACCAATTGACAGAAGAAGACAATCAACATCGTCGTCTGCGAGAATTGGAGGCACTTGACGAGAAATATCTCCTAGCTCAGCGGCGTATTGAGCTCTATAAAGCCCGTATATCACAGGCTTTCAACAAAAAGGTCAAGCAGAGGACTTTCCAAGTAGGCGACCTGGTCCTAGCAGTCTGGAGGCCGATGGTGTTGACTCACAAAACACCAGAAAAGTTCGAGCCCAAGTGGGGGGGACCTTTCATCATAGAGACGGTATACTCAAACGGTGCTTATCGCCTCGCCCGACCAAACGGGGACTTGTTCATGATGTCCATCAAAGGCAAGTTCCTAAAGAAGTACTACTCTTGACATCTTTCAGATATGTACTTCCTTCTCTACCCGGCAAGGGAATCAATGGACATGATCATCAGAGCTCATATACTGTAACACCCAGTTTTCCAAATGAGGGTAATTTTGAAATTTTGTGATTATAATCATTTAATAATAAAATTTAAATCATATTATGATTTTTGGTGATTTTTAATCAATTTAAAACTATTTAAAATATTGAATTGCAATTTTGATGGTTAACTAGTTAAACCCTAGTTTTGCTAAGCCTAGAGACTAATCATGACCAAGGGAGCCAAGTCATGTGATTAGAATTTTAAATTACCAATTTTTAGCCTAAGGGTATTTTGGTCATTTTAAAAATTTTGTGAAATTGTAATTTTGATTAATTAAATATTGTGCTAATCTTTTAGTTAAGCCTTAAACTAGAAGTTTAACCTAACCTAGATTAGTCTTGAGGTTAGAATCATGGTTAGAACATTCCTACTAAGTGCCAAGGTTAGTAATATCTAGATATTCCTAGGTAGGATATTTTCCTTTTGAGATATTTGTAAAAAAAAGCCTTGAACCAGTAGGAAGGCTTGGAATCGGGCGGAATAACCTCAACCACTCATCTAAAACCCTCACCCTAATCTTTCAATAGCCATACAAGCCCTCCCTTCCAATAAATATCCTAATTAAGAAGCCTTTGCCTATTTTTAAAAACCTAGAAGAACCCTACTTCGTTCTTCCCTAAACTTCTCCCAATTAATCCAAATTGAGCCCAAATTGAGTCAAATCAATTGCATCATCATCCCCAACATTAGAGGAGACTTGTGGGTGCTTGCTAGCGAGGTTTGAGGATGTTTTAATCGTAGCAAATCGAGGAAGACGTCAAATCGAGGCTCTTTACATTGAGTTTGAACACTCAATAGGTAAAACCCTATAAACCCTAGTAAATTCCTGATTTCTTTACAAAAATGCATCCATTTATGGTCCCCCTAGGTGTAGTCCAAGGTTGGTAGGAATTCGTATCCATTTCGTGTCCGTATTGGACACGTATCGGTATATTTGAATGCGTGTTCGATGAAATATCACGTAGAAATGGATTTTGGTAATTTTTTAAACTAATTACATGTATGTGTAGCCTAATAGGTATGAATTGTAACCCTAATTGATTGAGTCAAATTTAGGCACATTTTGACACTATTTAGGGGCTTGGACACGCAGCACGAGACCACGCACGGGGCTCGTACGGCTGCCCTGCTGCTCGGGTGTCCTAGCGGACACAACACGGCACCACATGACACAAAACTTGGTAGACACGTTGTCCTAGTGACTGAAAAGACACCCATAAAGTTTTACAAGTTTTCGATAAGTGTGCACGAAGAAATTATACGTGCACATGTTTTGCCCTGCACTGTGCACGCGTGTTTCGTGTCTCTGATACGGGGCTATAGATTGGACACGACACGTATTCGACACGGTGCAGGGTGATAAAACTCTAGCCCTATCTTGGGCAAACGTGTATGCACAGGCTCGACACGTCTTGAGCTATGTGTCGTGTCCAATCGGACACGACATGGCTGTACGATACTGCTTTCTGCACAGTTTTGATACTGTGTATTCATGTGGTATTAGACACCTCGTGTCCACTCATATGGACACGAAATGACACCCTGACACGACCACGTGTGGTGACACCTCTGTACTCGAGATTTGGGCTCTTATTGGTTTTTTTGGGGATTTCAAATTCCCTTTAAACCTCATGTTCTGATACTCGAATATGAGTCAATTGAATGTACAGTTACTGAGAACCTGAGATGATTTCAGGATCTCAAAACCTGAGTTTAGGTTTCAAGTTGCTAATGATTTTGTTTTAAATTTATAATATATATACATAATAATTCATGTATCTTAACTATACATTCGAAAACAGGTTTTTCTTTTTGAAATGAGATGGGTTCAGTATTTTCAAATCAGGGAATGTTGGTTTGGTTGATATGCAACCTGAGAATTTTGAAGGATTTATTTATGAACTTCATTCACTGAATGCATGAATGGGTTCACATTGATATGTAAACTGTTCAGTCCATTTTCTTGCTATTATTCAGTCTCTGTTGTGAGGGTTAGATATTTGAGAAATGGCAAGGGTATTGTCTTGCAACGTAGGCTTGGGCAGCAGCTGCAGTGGCCATGCTTGG
This sequence comes from Iris pallida, assembly GCA_029216955.1. NCBI lineage: Eukaryota > Viridiplantae > Streptophyta > Magnoliopsida > Asparagales > Iridaceae > Iris > Iris pallida. Next base: position 2,217,535 of record JANAVB010016999.1, on the reverse strand, counting down.
CATAGAACTTGCAAATTGCAGTTGCAGCAAAGACAAGCAGAGCAGTTGGCCTTTGGCTCACTTCATTTGGCCACTTGAGTTTGACCTTAGGCCTTTAGCCTTGAGCATTAGAGTTAGGTATTAAAGTATCAATTCTGGGTGTTAGTTTAAATATATGATTTCAGTTGCATAGATAACTATGGTTAAATCTACATTATATGATATGGGTTGGAGTAAGATGCGATAAGGTATTTAGATTTTGTGTGTTATTGGTGTCATAGGTTATGAGTTAGGTTGGGTTATTGATTAAGAGTTAATGCATACACCTTATGGAGATGTGTAATGCTATATATTCATGTGAGTTGAGTGTGTGGCCATGTGTGTGGGAATTAGACAGTGAGTGAGAGTTGGATGTGTAGGGTTAGATACATGTTAGTATGGCTAATGTGGGTGTGTTATAAAAAGGGATGTGAGGTAGGCACAAGAGATGGTTTTCAGTACCATGGTATTGTAATAAAGAGGATGGGTTAGCTTGAGAAGTATAATTTAACACATTTTAGGAATAGATACTATCAATAGGCAAGTTTAGCTTCATGAGTTTGGGTATGTATATTTATGTTAACGGTATTCATCTTGGTAACATATAGGATATAGGGTTATGTCAGTATAGTCATATTTTTTTTATATATATGGATAATGGTATATGCCGTGGGTATAGGTTAGTACAACCTAGAATTAGCTACCTAGGATTTTTGCTAAACTCTAAGATTGACCAAGTTACCTTAGATAATGACCCACTAGACTAGAAGTTTGACCAAATGGTTCATGTTGACTAGAGTTGACCAAAAGTCAACATTAAGCCTAAATGTGACCAATTAACCCTTGCTAGCCTATGTTTGACCAGTTGACCAAGAAAGCCTTGTTGTTGACCTAGTTTGACTAGATGTTGACTTGGTTTGACCCAGAGTTGACCAAGTTTGACTTTGACCTAGATTGGCTTAGAAATCATGTAGATTGCATCGTAAACTTCATTTACCTTGTTTTAAACACATTATAACCCATACTGCTCTATTTAGGACATTGTGACTCCGGTGCAGACATCTGATATTATATTGCTCTTTATAGAGTATCAAGCGAGTATATTCTCTGATAGTTCTTTCATTTACTTGTCAATTATTGTACTTCAGTTCTAGTTAGTTCTATTTGGTTCTTGTTACAAACACGTATTGTTATTACTGAATTAATGTATACGACACACATACTTTACTCGTCTTGTCTCTATTATTCGAATCACCATTCGAATCACTATTCGAACCACCTATTCGCATCTTCATGTGCTGGTTGGACTTGTATTCGTCTTATGTGTTGGATTATGGATTCATTTGTATTAGAATGGGCGAGGAAATGCTGATTAGATATGTAGACATATCCTCCTATTCGAATCACCCCTCTGTGAATGATATTCGAACAATAGCCATCCCTTACCTGATCAGTGTGGGGTGTGCCGTATTACTTACAGCCGTTTACATGTCGAACTCGGTATTTTAAAACACACTTGGAGAATTTATTCGAATCATTGTTAGATCATCATGTGAATCATCATTCGTATCACCTTATTCCTATCACCTTATTCGAATCACCTTATTAGTACAATGATTAGAATCACGTTCGACTCATACTGTACTGGAATCACATTCGACTCATCTTGTATTAGACTCACATTGGGATTACACTCGACTTACATTGTATTGTCTGGACTCATCATGTTACTCTAGTTCAGCTAGATCTTATTTTACATTCTTTCTTGCCATGCTTCTCCTCTTGTTTAGTTACCTTACTTTTCTTGTACCTAAACTGTTTCTCTACATCATTACTCGTACAAACTTCCATGTTCATCAATACAACTGTCTATAACTGCTCTATAGTTCTCTGTCATTTAATTGGGATTTTTTGATGAATTGTACTTGTTTCTGTCCTGACTGGACCTACTAAAAATATTACAGATGATTGCCCTGAGGACATTTGTCCTACTTGCCTTGGAGCAGGAGATGGCTTACCTACTTATGGCCCCGACACTCTGGAGTGATCGGAAAACTAGATAGTAGACTTGGTTTAGTTTTCATGTTTTAGAACTTGAATTGTAAAAACTTGAGATATGAGTTTGTATTTGAGTTTGTTTGAGATATTATTATTTGTAGTTGATAATTGTTGTTGTTTAGTTTTTAGTTATAAACTTCTGTGTTACCTTATCGTTCTTAGACTGTGATTGAGATTTCATTATATTTATACTTGTTCTCTGTTCGGAGTTGAGATTTGACAAGTATATTATATAATTGCATGAGTTGTTGATTAGATAGTAACCTAGGACAGGTTCTACCGTCGACACTGCGGTGTAGGCTGGACGTACCGACTTTTCGTGCCCCTGTACTGGGTGCGGGTCGTGACACATACACCTCCCTTACACAAAATCTTATGCTTTCAGAACCCAGTTGTTCCGTAGCATTCTATCCTCAGTAGAAGAACAACCACGTCCACATTTCCTCTGAGTTGCTCCTCTACACCCTGCAAAGCGGAATCTTACACGACGTAGGATTGCGCTACTTATCATGTTTACCATGTCTACATTACCTCTGAGTAAACATCTCATACAGATAACCCCTGCGTTGCCGTACATCGATCGCAGAACTTCCATGTCCATATTACCTCTGAGTAGTTCCGCATATCACCCCAGAGTCACTCCTACCACGTCCATAACACGTCTGACTAGGAAGATTCTTTCATTTGAATCCCATATTTGCCACGTCCATATTACCTCTGAGCAAACATGTCGGTCCTCACAAACTTATTATCTGTACCTAGAAACCAAGGTGCACAAAAGATAATAGGTCCACACAAATCACTAGTTCATGACAGTAAAGATGAACACAACAGAAAATTCTTTATTTTGTATTCAAAAGTAAAGGATTACATCTCCAGCAAAGTTGCCAAAAAAGAGACTACAATTCCTAAGCATCACTGTGATTGGCAGAAAGCTCTTCGATCCGATGCTTCAAGTCTTCAGCCCGAGTCCCCACAGTCGCCAAGACTCAGCGTTCAGCTTCTTGACGCATCACCTCTACAGCCTCAGGAGCAGTATCATTCTCGTACTTAGCATCCAACTCTTGCTGCTGGCAGGTCAGAGAAAGAATATGGTGGGTAAAAGCTGCTTCTTCCTCCTTGGATGCTACATGCTCAGCCTGGGCTCACTCAGTATCTAGTAAAAGTTGGGCTCGCTGGTCTTCAAGGTTGTGAATCTTGGTAGTGAACTCCGTTATACTAGCATCCAATGAGGCCTGCAGCTCCACCTTCTCCTGCATGGACTGAGATAGTCTCTCCGCCGCAGCCTCAGCTTCGGCCACCTCGCGGTCCCAGATATCCACCGTGGCCTGATAAGATGACTCAACATCAGCTATCAATTTTTTCTTTTCTGCTTCTATCAGAGCAAAAAAGTCATTCCGCCGAATACTCTGAAGTACAGAAAGATGCTGGTCGAGCTCAGCCATCGACGCCTCCAGAATCTCAGCCATATGATCATGGCCCCGGTGGGAACGTATTAGACCAATGTAAGGGAGTGCCATGGCTTTTGCCATCGCGAAACTCCAGTTCGCATTCAATTCCATCGATACCCCTTTTTGCAGTATATTGTAGACCGCCTCAACGGTAAAATGCACATATTCATCCGCGTCTGCCAACACCTGAGGCGTTATAACAGGGGTTGGAGGAGCTATAGTAAAAGACGGTGCATCTGAGGCTGAGGAAGGTCCCCCGACGAGCCACGGAGCCGAAACCTCAATGTTAGTAGGTTCTTTCCTACCGACAGTACAGATTTCGTCGCCAGCTGAGGAAGCTAGAGAGGGACGCAATACTGTCCCCCAAGTAGAAGGAGCAGGAGGAGTGTCCTCCATTATAGGGCCCTTGCCCTTATCGGAGTCAATGACGGATGGTCCTCCTACATCCGGGTTGATGGTATTATCCCTGGCTGGGGCAGGACAGCTCTCCCTTTCGTTCGAAGCGACAAGGTCCACCCCTGATAGTTCAACCTCCCTCGGAGTCGAGCTCGAAAAATGAATCTCATCACCCGCATCAGCTCCCCCTATAGGGACGGGTGTAGGGCTCGACAGTGATGTCGACCCTACCGCATCGACCCCCACTTCTAAGGCAGGGGTGGGGCTTTGCCACGAGGCCTCGTGTACGACCAGTGCCTCGGCACCGCAACCGGAAAGAAGCCCAGCCGACGAATTCATGCAGGAGACGTCTCCGCTAAACACGATCTCTCTGGCAGCTGATTCAACATCTTCTTGCGGGACATCGTCAGAAGAAGACGAGCTCCATTCTTCATCCTCGTCTAGAAGAACTTTTTCTATAACTTCTTTTGGGGCCCCGACGCTTTCTGGTACCCCTTTACTGTTGGTTCTACTCCCGGTCGAGGCTCCATGTCGCCCTCCTGATGGATCGACCGAGAGACCTCAGCAACCTGAGGATCTAGTACATCTTCAGTTTCCCTTCCAACATAATTTGGAGACACCAAAATCTCCATAGAAGTGACATCATCAGCGCTCCCCTCCCTGGGAGATGCTGTAATCGGAGGAATGCGCTCGTCGGAAGAGCTCGCCACCTCCTTCAGTCTGCTAATACTCGGTTTCGAAACCCGGGGTTTCTTCTTCGGCACCTCCTACAAAAGGAGGACATAAGTCACAAAAATCAAAGAATAAACCAAACTGTGTGGGACGTCTTTACCTCTGTGGGAGATGATTCCGTTGGTACTACAAGTTGCACTCCTGGAGCTCCTATCTTCGGAGTCGTAGCTTTCCTCAGCCTCTCCGGCACAGACGAACCGGCCTCCGCGTCAGCCCACCTCTTTCCAGCTGGGGGCTCTTCCTGAGTACCCCCCGTTGATGCTGCAGCAGCAGCCCGATAACCTGCAACCTCTGGTGGACGATATGACCGGGCCACCGCTAGCATATTTTTTGTTGCCTCTAGCTGAGTGCCAACGATGAAACTAGTCTCCCTTTCATATTCAAGGAACATGGTGTTCATGGCACAATACAGCTTAACAGACGAATACAAGATCTGCGGCCGGGGGTTGTGAACTGGCGTAGTGAAACGAACTCTAGTGCATCCGGCATTATAATATTGCCAACCCCGGGCTCCATCCAGTAAACTCCCGATAAACCCCAGACTATTACTGGGGTTCCTTAACATTAGCTTGGTGTAACCAAACTGACGTGCAAACCGGCTCGACAAATACGGCTCCAGATAAGACTTATTATTGTTGTGGTAGACCAAATGGAAAGGCTGAATACTCTGCAACCAACAAAACCCCGATGTCGACAGGGCAATCGCATCCTCACCGGAGTCTTCCAATTCTTGGTCAGCCTCAAAATCTATGAAAACGGGATTGACCTTGGTGATCTTCCACCCCTGAAGATAAGACAAAATCTTCATACAGACAGGGACACCGGTGTGCAGCCACTTCCTCTTATAGAAGCAACGGATAAAGGCATCACCTACAACATGATCGTCTTCAGGGCCCGGGCTCATCATATTTGGGTGATGCAGAAACAACCATCCCATCAGATAATAGAACGGTAGCTCAGCTCGGAGAAAGTTGTCTTTCTTGCCCCTCTCATGGACGACATCGTCAGCAAAATCTCTCAAACCCCGCAGCAGCTTATACACCATCGCGGGGAGGAGAGCTAGAGGGCGACCAAAAACCAGTTTACCGCTGGCAAAATGAGGTTCCTGCTCTCTCTCTCTACAGATCCAGATCCGTCCGAGAACACATAGTCCCGGAGCCATATCATCAAGTATGTAGTCAACACTGTCTTGGAAGACATCCGGTGCACGTAATGCCAGAAACAACTGTATACGTCGTCACCACTCTCGTTTGAATGAGGAGTCTTCTCGCCTAATCGGTACATTTCGGAGGTTACCTCCGCGTGATTCAGTCCCTACGGAGTCACAAACTGAATCTTAGAAGGGTCCGTTAGGTCCTGCTTGAAGACATAATCCCTCCAAGCAGTCACATGGGGCTGTGGTCCGCCCTTATCCTTCCTTTGCATCAGATAATGGTGGCTCGCCACCTCCTTGAAAATAGCCATCTTCTCTGGGTCCTTGTCTTCCAGGACATGGATCTCTTCATTTGTCAGGAAATATTTCTCATATGGCTCCGAGCCCCATGAACGCTTGGACACCTCATACATCTCATGGAGGTCCAATCCCAACTCCCCCACTGGAGTAATGAAAGTGCCAGTCTGGGTGTTGAATATTTCTAGGAGAGCAAGAAACATAGGCCGATTAAGGTCGACACCTGCTTGGGTGGCGCAAAGAGCGCCGGTCAGCCCAATCACTTTGAGCTCAGTCTTGAACTTCGACAAAACCCAAAGGGTCAGCTCGTCCCACTTCGACACGTGGTGACACCAGCCCTCAACCCAAAAACCTTTTTTCAGATACATAACCTTTGATGTTAGCATCCGACTTGTAAAGGTCAAAGCACCAAAGGTGAAGGTGTCAGGAGGAACATCACTATAAAGGCTCCCAGGGCACAAAGTTCGACAATGGTACGAGGTTCCGGCTTGCGAGGCGGCCAAGGTATCCCTTTAATTCGAAGTAACATCAATACAAAGGGTGCCCCCCCCACTGCTCCTCCTTGAGAAGGAGTAAGTTCCTATGGCATCCTCCTCTTGGAAGCCAAACGGTAGAAAGCCGTCAGTGGTAATTGACGCTCAAACTGCCGTATGTACAGAGCCACGTCCCTCGCCGTGAAGAACCAGTCTTCCTTGATCTTCAGTATCTTCGCCTCAGTGGAGGTCAAGCGGTCACCAAACAGAAAGGCAGGCTTCAAGAAAGTCACATTCTCGGATTCAGCAGATTTTAGTTTACCGCTCTCCATCATACTTTAGAAAAAAAAACAGACGACTGATCCCGGATTTGCAACATTCTCTCGGAAGGCTGATTCAGCATGATAGCAGCCGTCGCTGGGTTAATAACCTCCTCGTTAAAATCAACCCCCATTTGGCAAAGAAAAACATCTAGAAGGACTTCGTTTAGCAAGAGGATAGTCATCGACACTGACACAGCAAAAATAAAAGTCAGGCAGCGAGGAAAAATTTAGAGGCTTTAAAAAGATAAAGCATTTGGGGCGCATCAGAAGCTTTGGCACATAATCAGGGCCTAAATCCATGCACGTCAGCAGTGAAGCTTCGACGCATAATCAGGGCCCAATCCCATGCACGTTAGCAGTGAAGCCTCGGTGCATAATCAGGGCCTAAACCCATGCGCGTCAGCAGCAAGGAGTTAGGGCACATCAACAGGATGCAGCTCATCTGTGTGCCCCAAACTCATCTAAAATGTTAGGAACCACAAAGATAGAAGACACCCACCCGTTACCGTTGGCCGAACGTCGGCGGGAGTCACAGTGACGACGGAAGAGTCCTCCTCGTCATACTCCATCGGCTCCTTACCGCGGCCTTGCCCTATGCCAGCGCCACTGCGTGGTGTTTTGGGAGCCATCTCTTAAAAGAAGTTAGGGTTTTTTGAAAGAAGAACTCTAAAAGAAAGAAGCAAAGAGAGGAAGGACTCTCTCTCTCTCCACCAGACGCCTATTTATAGGCTTGGACATACGCAAAAACCGATCAAGGGTGATGTCAGCCACTGCTTTGGGCACTGCGAAAGGATTGCTGCGGATATCCAAAAGATCATCATTAATCTTTTCGTTTATTCCGAAGCATTATCATTTGCATTTAAAACTGAGAGGAGGGTATGCCTCATCACAGATGCGCGGAGCAATCATGCGCACCGAACAGTCATGCGCCCCATTGAAGACACCACCATGCTTCGTATTCAAAGTATTCAAAAACTTTAGAAAGTTTTGAAAACTTTGAAGGAGGTCTTGTAGAAGCATGAAAATTTTAGGCGCATCAACTACCCAAGTCAACATGCGCCGTAAATATCATAAAATAGTAAAAGAGTAGCAGCATAAATGGGCTTTTTATTTCATAAAAGTGTGTTACATGACTAAAGAGTCTTTTTACATAGAAGACTCTTTTTACATAGAAGACTCTTTTTACAAAGAAGAAATCAAAAAAGCCTAAAGCTACGCTTCATCTAGGCGCGTCTCAGCTAGGCGCATTTCTTTGGCGTCTCAGTCAGGCACATCTCTTCAGCGTCTCAGTCTGGCACATCTCTTCAGCGTCTCAGCTAGGCGTATCTCTTTGGCGTCTCAGTCAGGCGCATCTCTTCAGCGTCTCAGTTAGGCGCATCATGAAGTCTCAGCATATGCGCTCTATTTTGATCCGATCAAGTGCTTCGACTAACGAAACAGTTATTGAGGATAACAAGGGTGGGCAACCAATCCCACTCTAGCAGGAGGAAGAGCTCTCCAAAGCCCAAGGAAGATGGAAGAACCATAATTCCGAGTTGGGGCTCTTCCAGTATGACGAAAGACGGGACTCAAACATCCCGATCTTTGGATACAACAGGTACCTTTGGCCTGTATCGGGACCCCACGATCCCGACTTTTGGATGTAACAGTTACCTTCACGAGTGCGTATGAAGACGACTCAATGCATCTTCACCCTCGGGAGCGTCTTGTCAATGAAATGTACTCGAGCAAAAAAGTTCATCTCTATTCGGAAAGACGGGAGAGAACGAGAAACAAACTCTCCTTGCTGCCATTTATAGGTCGGGCAAATCAAACCCACTCGCCAAGTGGCAGGCTCTTCGGATCCCGTGCAATATTTATGGTGGTGAACCTATCCCTTCGAATTCAGCCAGGTCAAAACGACTATTTAAAGCACTGGAGGAACTCAACAGCCGGACCAATGAAGATGCGCCATGCAACAGATGTGCCGGTCAGATCTCGCGCATCATACAGACACGCCCATTAGTACCAAGCGCCTCATAAGGTTGTGCCCCACGTGTCCCTATGCGCCTATTGGAACGCAGTTCAATGTGCCCACTCAAAAGCTTATTGCTCGTCAAAAGCATTAAATGCAGAAGTCTGAGATGACAACAGCCATGCCTCGATGACAGAGTGACAATAGCTTTTGTAGAAAATGAAGCACCACTGACATCAGTGTCATTATTTCGGTTACAAGCCACGTGGCCGACCAACCACTCGCATGTGCCTCCGCAGCCATGCGCCCGAAGATTTGCATGCGCCTTTGACTTACTTCTGATCACAAAAGTCAAGTCGCTGCATACGTCTCCCCAGCCATGTGACCAAAACATATGCCTCAAAAGCCATGCGTCCAGACTGGTTCGTGACTTCTGAAAGTTACGAGCTAAGTCTCCTCATGCGTCGGATCCCAGGCGCAGCTCATCAGATCCTTCTCCACCAAATTTGAGATCTTTGAACCAAGGACATGCGCCACGTGTCCTTTGACTCAGTTTATTCTACGAAGGGGTGCTAACCACCCAAGATCTCAGTAATCGAAGAATCCTCCCCATTGCCATGTGTCAGCCCACGATTGTAGCAAGAAGGATTCATCCCACAAATCAGGGCGCATCATTCATGTGCCCTCCGCAGCAACCACCACGTGGCGTTCCCACGCGTAGGCGTATCCTACATATGCGCGCATGAGCAGCCCCAACCTGCTGCCTATAAAAAGAAGGATCATTTCTTCTTCCAAAGAGGACAGAGACACACATAACGAGATTATCAGAGACGTACGTCCACTCACAGAGATCGGAAGAGACACTCAATGTCTTCTTCCCCTCCGCAAGCTCCGGCATCCAGAGCAACCCAGACCTTCAGAGAACCTAAAATCGTCGTCAGATCGTCAACGGAGTCAACGTATTACCACTCGCTCTATCGACATAGTACCCAGATAAAAATAAAAGTGTACTCCTAGGACTACATCTGAGTCCTACATTCTAATACTGTTATGTTTGTGATTGAAATTTTAATTCAAAGATTTTAATGGCAAACAAAGGCAGCATCTCCTCCTTCACAGTGGTCTCAGCCTTCGGCATGGATGCTACAAAAATTAAAGAAAGAAGATAGTCATATGAAAACAAAGTGAATGGGCTCCCTTTCAGCCATGCGGCCTAGTCAGACAGAGCCTATGTGGCTCAGTTACGAAAGGAGCATATGCGGCTTAAATTAAGTAACACATGCGGCCTAGGAAAGCAGAATATATGTGGCTCAGATATGGGAGGATTTATGCAGCTCGATCATATGCGGCCCAGATATAGACAGGATACAAGCCGCATGTACTCTGATACTTATGCGGCTCCGTCCATACGGCCCAGTCACACAGAACACATACGGAACATGCCCCATGAAGGTCAAATATGTACTAAAGGCATTAAAACCATGGCACAGTGGCAAAATATGGTCAGACCCGCACATAAAATATGCGACATGGCTATTTTCGGGTGATCATTCTTCCGCCTTATCCTTGATCAGAGGGTGGATGTCTGGGTTGAAGAAAGTTGACTTCTCAGAAGTGGCCCCCTTTCCTTTGTCGGCGGTACTAGTAGCTTTAGAACTTTGGCGGCCATGGCTGATCGGGAGCAAAAAATAAGGTTGGAAGAAAAGAAGACGAAAAGAGAAAGCAATAGGATTTCTCTTGCAGCCGTATGGACTACGTATTTATAGGCCACCAAAAAGCGTAAACGGATAGGCGCCACTTCGATTATCGAGCCAACTGAAAAATAATAATAACCCTCAGGATTCTATCAACCGTCACAGTAATCGAAAAGTTAGCACCAAATCCAAAACTGAATCAGAGAATTAAACCAAGAATTGACAGCTAGACAGCCTTGACGAAATCTTCCTGTGGCACGAAACTTCCCTGCGGCTTGACGTTTCTTCTCCATGCTTCTTATTCAAAGTATTCCAAATTTGCAATTTGAAAACTTTGAAGGGGGTCTTGTAGAAGCATGGAAAAGATAGAGTTTATGTGGATCATTACTCCATACGGCCAAGCAAAATAATTCACAGAAGCAGTGCTCTTGGAGACCTCATGCGGCTAAGACAACCCGAGCCGCAGAAGCGAGGCTCTCGAAGGCCCTATGCGGCTAAGGGCATTCGAGCCACAGAGGGAAGGTTTTCATAGATCCCATGCGGCCAAGTGAAACCAAGCCACAGAAGCAAGGTTCTCAAAGATCCCATACGACCAAGCGGAGCCGAGCCACAGAAGCAAGGCCCCTAAGGCCATTATGTGGCCAAAATGAGTCAGACTCTACTGTGTGGAGGGGACACATGGTAATTTGACCAAGTCTCAACCACCCAGATTTGCTACAACAAAATCTCAACAACCCCCACCAGCTGGCAGTCCAAGATGGAGTCTTTGTGTGCTGTTACAGACATATGGACACGTGGCCCTTCATACGGCCCAAAATCTGCAATTGTAGGAATCACTATAAATAGTAGGGTACCACACCCATGCTAAAGGTTGGCAATCAAAGGTTGGCAAATTTTATCCAGAGCAAAGAATGCGTCTGATAGTCCAAGGAGTAAGGCAGAGTTGCTACACTTTTTCGAGCCTCCATCGTCACCCTCCAGAATCAAAAACAAAAAAATTGTACTTAGATTGTTTCCTAGAATTTTTTTTTCCAGGCTTTCTTTTATAAAAGGAATTTTGCAATCAAGTTCAATTCGTCTGTAACTTTTGTCCTTGATATTTAATGGCAAACAGCCAGTAATTTGAGGACTTGAGCAGGACTAGCTACCCTTAGCTGCAAGGGTCTCGTCTACACCACCTACATGTCCAAGATGGCTTGAATTGCTAGTAACCTTTCATATAGATAAGTTGGCGTACCGAACGGCTATCCGCATGCACAGTATTGGTCGAATAAAAAAAAGTACAAGCACGACACGAATGGAATAAAGATGGTATGCACGGTTGCAATACAAGTCTTAAGAAGCCTAAGATTTGGCTATAGAAAAGACGCGTGCTACGAAACAAATTATGGCATCGAGTATTAAGTCATTGGCATAGCGTTGCATAAGTCAGATTGAGTCATTTCGAGTTAAGTCAAGAAGGGCCGTAAAGCAAGTTTGGTTAAGTCATACTAAGTTTCGAGGAACGGCCTCGATGTTAAAACATGAACCAAGTCAATGACATGAATCATGTTGTTACATCCCAAAGTATGGGCCATAAGGCAAGCACGAGTCGGTACGTTGATGTTGCAAGTACGAAAATGGTCTAGAGGCACAACGATAAGTAAGTTATCGGTATGATAGCCCGATGATGGTCTAGAGACACAAATAGGCCCGACGTCTATGTCCTAAAATTGACTCTAAGACAAGAATAAGAAGACAATCATAAAGGGATTTTATTGCACAAAGTAAATGAATGTGTTGGTTTTGTATAGGTGGGCGAGGAGCTCACTCCACCAGTACAGTTGAGTACTGACACCCATACAGTTTCCATGTGTAGGCACAGGTAGAAGCTCGTTGGCGCGGAGCTCGTTTGGATGCGTCGAGGCATGTAGTTCCTTGGCGTTTCGAGGCGTACGGCCGCATAGAGTCTGAACTTGTACGTGATATAATGTATGGACATTACCCATCTGAAGCATCTACTGGCTCGTCAAATTATATTAAGAGATAGGAGAATGCAGAGTGACTTGTACTGTGGGAAGAGAAAGACTGAGTGATTGTAATCATGGCCTTGTGCCACATTGTAATATTTCTTTCAATATCAATAAAGAGGATTTTTGAATAACTTATGTTTTGCTTCAAGTTTTCGTTGGTGTTATTCAATATTTTTGCTTGAAACTTCTGTACGACGACCCCGTCACAAGGTGTAGTAATCGACTGTTATGGAACCCGCCTTGCACGAGCATAACCTAGGATCGTGCGGTATCACGCCTTAGCGAGGACGATCGGTCCTACGGGATCGGGGCATGACAGAACGTTTGCAGAAGACATTTAAGATTTGACAAAGAAGGTTAGGTGCACATCAGAAGACGTGTTGGACACAGGTGGTTGCGTGCTTTTGCTTAGGTGTTGGATGCGGGTGAGAGAGAGAAAGACATACGGAAGAGAAAGGGGGTGAATGATGAGTCGGATGACCTAAAGTTAAAGTTTGGATTGGGTGGACTGGTTCTTCGTTGTAGCATACAGGCTTGTGGGTGGGCTGAAATCCTGGGCTAGACATATTACAAGTAAAAAAAAAAAGAAATTTGCCAAATTTTGGGTGGGCTGAAGCCTACGCTAGCCCCTGCTAGAGTTCCGTCCATGGTTGTGCATAACTTGCCCATGACCATACAAATGCATAATACAAAACTAAAATAACTATACATGTCATGCCCTAGTCCCAACGCGTAGGACTAGGATACGTAAAATGCTAACTACATATCAAGTAGACTCTAGTACAACTCAAATTCGTATAAGCTGCCAATTTGTAGGCTAAATCTAACCATAAGTCAATAATACTATCACTTCAACTATATCTCAATCTACACGGAGTATAAATAGCAAGAATGAACAATATGTATGTTGGTCTACAGTCCACTAGCATATATGTTCGAATAAACTAGTAAGATCAAAATGAGTTTATCAAAACTAGACAATATAACAGATGGTGTCATAAATAGTAATATAAATTATAAAAGAAGATAATCAATACTACTAGTGATACCTGAATCTTAGAGACACAATTACCAACTATCCATCTATCTACAATAGTAGCTCAATAAATACCTGAAGAGATCACCATGTCCTCAGAAGGGACATAGCAAGATACATAATATACATGCCAAGAACCTCAAAATATAGCATCTGAATAACAAGTGATAAAACATTAAATATAGAATAAGGCATAAACTATACGACAGTTAATACATAAAGGAGAATAACTAACTACAGATGAACTGTAATATACGACAGAATACAAATATCGTAGCTCATAAGTAAACCGCGGTTGAGAAAACTCACTCGACCTTGGAGGCCACTTGGTGATCAAATAAACCGACCTTAGGGGCCACATGATTACAATGCAGATAATCTGACCTTAGAGGGCACATGTTTCCATAGGCAGATAACCTGGCCTTAGAGGCCACGGCTCACAAGTAGCGATATAGAAAAAGAAAATAGTCCATGTGTTTATAATCGTTCTTGCGCTTCTAACACTCAAGTAGATACAACGATCTATCACTATCCAATTCAAATAAGTGGTCTATGACAACTATCTCAATCAATAAAGAACAAAAATAACTGCTAAGACCAGAATCATGTGAATCTATGATAACAAAATAAATCATAAAATAAGCAAATCAATTTAAACATGTTATATGAATTGAAAATTTTGGCAATGTATACTTGCATGTCATCCAAGATTCTGTTGAGTCCTCAATACCAAGACCTATAAAAAAATTAACATATAAATGAAAATTATTATTATTATCACTAATTATACATATGACACATGACACAACAATTTCCTACTTCCAATGACACAATGACCTAATTTCTAGTCTTTTGACATCTAAAACTCGAGACTAGGTTCCCATACATGGAAAGAGTATTAAACATATCAAAATCATGAAACCACAATTTTAATCATGATGTATGTCCATTTAAACTCTGAATTCCAGATCTAATGTTTTGGGCATGGTACATGAAAATTGCTCCTTTACGCCTACTAGTTGATCATGGAATTGACCTACAATGTTACCGACACCTAACCACGATTATCCTATCAAAATATGATAATTAAAAATCTAAAAAAAATGATTTTATTACTGAAAATTTTACCACTTTTTAGCCATAAAATTCAACATCTTCCTATGTGCCAACGTAAGTCAAAACTATACATAGGAATCTGGTTTCTTGCCATACCATGCTTGGGTTCAGTCTTATATGATTAAATATCATAAGTATATGTAAAAGTTTATAAAAATACATATTAACATGTATTTAATCTTGTATTTACTGATTCACAATCTTGATTCCAATTTATCTTCTAATTTAACATGCTTGCATATAATCAAATTCTAGCATCAATATATGGTCACAACATGCAAATCATGGTTCTATGAGGTTGGGTTGTGTGAGGACCCTGATTTTTGGAGAATATTTTTATTTTATATTATACGATTAGATGATGGTATATTTATTAAATTATATTTTCTTATTAATTATGACTATAGATATATTTTTTCGTAGCTTCGATTTTTGGAGCACAATAAGCACCAATCTTTCAAAACATCCTTCATGAGTTTTAAAGTAGATAAGCCCACCTTCAACATAATATATTATGTTCCATCCAAACTTGTTCTCTAGCATTTTTTTGACTTTGCGTAACTTCGGGTCAAATTAGGCAATTTGACCGTTTACCGTAATTCTAGATCAATCTTCCAACTTGAGCTCATAACTCGACATCGATCAAAACCAGATAACCCAATATATACTTTTGACCCATTTTGAGCCTACAACACGCATGTCTACGGTGTACCACTCAATCGGGTTATTATGTGCTATTTATTTGCGAATGGCACAGAAGATTCACTGGTTGACTTTTTGGGTTCGATTTGACTAGAAAATATATTTGGACACTAACCTAGCCAACTCCACTTGGTAGAGCCATGTTAGGTTGCCATGACTTAGTAGAATTATTATAAATTTATTTTAGGCCAAATAGATTTACATACAATTTTGTATATATATGATTATATTTTCAATAGCCTAATACTATATATATATATATATATATATATATATATATATATATATATATATATATATATAGCCTTAGTCATGGTTAGATTTTGAGATACATAACGACTAAGAAGTTTGGCATGGCTAGTGCAGTGGTGTGCTTTGATTAGTATTTTGGCCCTGGTAGGGAACGCCCAACCATAGCAGTGTCCCTACTAGGAAAACAAGTCAAAGTTGTAACTTGACCCCCATAAGTAGTTAATTAATTAATTATTAAGATCCTTTGATTTTTAGGAGACCCGGTTGCGCTAATTAGCCCAAACTTGACCCAATCCAAACTCCAGAAATGTAGGCATGTGGTGCGTCCAAGACGTCCATATAGATATATATCACTACTAAAATCTGCTTAATCGGCGACGTATATTTAGCGACGTTAAAAAGACGTCGCTAAATTATGGACATTAGCGACATATAAATGAAACGTCGGTAACCGTCACTACTAGCGACACAAATGGCGACGTGACAACGACGTATACTAGTTACGTGAGCTAGTCGTCGCCAAACGTCGCTATAACGTCACTAATTGCGACTGTTTTAGCGACGTTAATTGTAACGTCGCTAAATTCTAACTAAATTAAATTTCTCCCTCCCTCCCACGAATTTATTTTCCCCATCTATTTCACTCTCTCACTCTCTCACTCTCTTCCTCCGGCGCTCTCGCTCTCACTCTCTCCGGCAACTTCACTCTGGTACGTGACTCCCTCTCTCTTTCTCTCTCTATTTGTTGTTGGTGGTTGGGGGTGATGGTGGCTCGGGGGGAGGGTCAGGGGTGGTGCGGGTGGTTGGGGGTGGCTGGGTGGATGGGGCAGGAAGGGGTGAGGGTGGCTGGGGGTGAGGGCGGTTAGGGTTAGGGTTCGGGTTAGGGTTAGGGGTGGTAAAGGGGTTGGGGGGGCTGGGGAGGGAGGGGGGCTGGTGGGGGTGGGGTTAGGAATAGGGTTCGGGTTAGGGTTAGGGGTGGTGTAGGGGGGAGAGGGGAGGGGTGCGGGGGAGGCTGGGTCAGGGGCACCGATAGTGGCAAAAAAACTGATAATTTAGTAATAGTTATTTGTTTTCCGACACCGAAAAATGTGATACTTCGATTCGAAACCATGTACCGATAGTGTCGATATTTGTAATACGTAGTTTTGTTGGTTGGTTAATTTATAACACGATAGTGCCGATATTTGTAACACGTACCGATAGTGCCGATATTTATAACACGTAGTTTCCTTGATCCCGATACCCATAGGAATGGTCCCGAGTCATGGCCGTAGTATGTAGTATATTCGTTTTATTTTGTAGTATATTCGTTTTAGTTTTTAAGTTTTAGTTTTGAAGTTTATTCGTTTTAGTATGTAGTATGTAGTAGGAATGGTCCCGACTCATAGGAATGGTCTCGAGTCACGGTCGTAGTATGTAGTATATTCGTTTTAGTTTTAAGTTTATTCATATTTGCAGATATCTAGAAATAGCTATATCCATGTATCTGCTAGACCGTTCGTGGATGTACAACCGCATTCGAGATGACAGGTGTGGTGTATGTGCGAGATGAATACATCGCCGGAGTAGAACAATTTCTCCAATTCGCGAAGGCGTTTCCTCAATCCATGGACGGCATGGACATTAAGTGCCCGTATGCAAAATGTTGAAATATGAAGTTTCAACCAGAATTGGATGTGACGTATCATTTATACACAAAGGGTTTCCTTCCGAATTACTACCAATGGACCGTACACGGAGAGCTTGTACCTTTAGCATTTCAAGCGGAGCCTTATGTGGAGCCTTATGTGGAGCCTTTTGTGGAGCATTATATGAATGTCCACAACCGAACTGGTGTTGACAACGAGTACGTGAACTTGGTCTTCGACGCTGCGGGGCCTAGTTTCGATCCATACAATCATGACGCAGCTGAGGAGGCACCGAATGCCGATGTCATGAAGTTCATGGAGTTGCTGGAGAATGCAAAGACTCCTTTATACCCTGGCTGTGAGAACCATTCACCGTTAGAGGTGATCACTCGGCTCTTGAGCATAAAGTCTGACTTTAACATATTCCAAAAATGCTACAATAGAGTGCTCGAGTTGATTACCGATATCTTGTCGGAGGGTGCCAAGTTACCGAAAGACTTCTACCGTTCTAAGAGGATGGTGAGATCTCTCTGGATGGGATACGACAAGATCGATTGCTATCAGAACAGATGCATGCTTTACTACAAAGATCACAAGGATGCAAAAGTGTACGAATTCTGTGGTGCTGATCGCTACAAGCCAACTACTGCAGGCAAGTCTAGAAGACCGACTGCTTCAATGCAATACATGTCGTTGACACCGCGGTTGTAGAGGTTGTTCATGGTGAAAGAGATTTCCGAAAATATGAGTTGGCACAAGCGATAACAGACCAAAGGAGTGTTGGATCACACATCTGATGGAGAAGCATGGAAGCACTTCGATCGAGCATATCCTAATTTCGCTTCTGATGCGTATAATGTAAGGTTGGTGCTCTGCTCTGATAGTTTCACCCCATTTGGTCTTTCAGGCTCCCAATATTCATGCTGGCCGGTAATCCTCACTCCATACAACCTACCGCCTTGGATGTGCATGAAGACACATTACATGTTCTTAACTATTATCATCCCCGGTTCGAAAAACCCGAAGAGGAACATCGACGTGTACTTACAGCCGTTGATAGATGAGCTGAAGAAGCTATGGAAAACTGGGGCGTACATGTATGATGCTTCAAAAAAATAGAATTTTCAGATACGGGCAGCACTAATGTGGACAATCAATGACTTTTCGGCTTACGAAATGTTATTTGGATGGAGCACTCATGGTCGGCTTTCATGTCCGTATTGTATGGACCGCACTAAGGCTTTTCGTTTGAGACACGGAGGAAAGCCATGTTTCTTTGATTGTTACCGGCAGTTCTTATCGAAAGACCATCCGTACCGTAGGAACATAACTGCATTCCGTGTCGGAGCTATGGATCTACCACCAATGTGGTCCGAAGAGGACACATAGGAGCAAGTAAGAGAAATCCCAAGTGCTATTGAAGATCCTACAACGAGCAACCATTGCGAGGGATTTGGCGAAGATCATAACTGGACCAAAGGGAGCATATTCTAGGATCTGTCATATTGGAGCACAAATTTGATTAGACATAACCTTGACGTCATGCATATCGAGAAGAACGTGTTTGATAACATAATTAATACTGTAATGGACGTCAAGGGAAAGACAAAAGACAATCAGAAGGCTAGATTGGACTTAGCCAAAATATGCAGACGCCCTATATTGCACATGATAGACAACGGGAAGGGAAAGCTTTTGCGGCCTAAGGCAATCTAATCACTGGACAAGGCAGACAAAGTGAGACTTTGTAGATGAATCCAGGACTTGAAATTTCTGGACGGATATGTCTCCAATCTTAGAAGATGTGTCGACATAAAGGAGTATAAACTGACCGGAATGAAGAGCCACGATTGCCACGTATTCATGGAAAGGTTAATTCCTGTTGCATTTTGAGAATTATTACTGCCGGTAGTCTGGGATCCATTAACAGAGATTAGCATATTCTTCAGAGAACTTTGTTCTTGCAAGTTGCTCGT
Organism: Iris pallida; assembly: GCA_029216955.1. NCBI lineage: Eukaryota > Viridiplantae > Streptophyta > Magnoliopsida > Asparagales > Iridaceae > Iris > Iris pallida. The sequence goes on along the minus strand of JANAVB010016999.1, from coordinate 2,198,264 downwards.
TGATCATTTAGAGAAGCAAGAGAATGATATTGTGGTAACACTTTGCAAACTTGAGAGAGTTTTTTCTCCTACATTCTTCAACTCAATGGAGTATTTGCCGATTCATCTTATCTATGAGGCTCTTGTTGCTGGACAAGTCGGTTATCGTTGGATGTACCCGTTCGAGCGACAGTTGAACCACCCCAAGAGGAAGGTGAAAAATAAGACACGGATGGAGGGTTCTATTTGTGAAGCATATGTCCTTGAGGAGATTTTAAACTTATGTTCCGTGTATTTTCAGCCTCATATTGCTACAAACAGAACAAGGGCTCCCAGAAATGATGACGTCTATAAAGTTGGTATGGAGGCAAAGCTGAAAGTATTTACTGCCTACGAAAAACCATCTGGTAAAATAAGAAAAAGATATCTAAATAACGACGAGGTTAGCACTGCAATGTTATATATATTGCTCAACTGCGACGAGGAAGAAGTGGACAAGCTAGAGGGGTAAGTAAAATTATTTCGCGTGTTTCATTGCTTCTGAATATAACTAATATACCTATGCTTTGTTGCTTTTAAGCATGTTTAAGGATGAGGTAACTGTAGGTCCTAAAAAATCAAGTTGCACACATCAACAGTCAGAAAATCAAGAAATACAACTTTCAGATAAACTGCGCAGACATCAGATTGCACATCCTTCAGATTGCGCACACTAGACTGCGCACACTCCCAAGCGCGCAGGCTGACATGGCAAAAATCATCATTACCTGACACAATTAAATCTTTCTGACAGCTGACAGCACGAAAAACGGGGAGGCTGTTCGTTTATTGCGTCGCACAGCGCTCGAGAACGACTGACAGCTGGCAGCATAATCCATGTTGGTGCAATCCATTCCTGCGCAGTCCAAGTCTGCGCAATCCAAAGCTAGCACAATTTAGGTTGCGCGTTTTATCAACATAAATAACAAAGTACATGTGGCATTCATGCCATCAATTGCTCATTATGTGGCAACCGTCTACACACGATCATGCACAATTCAATCAAAAGTTGCCATGTGTCCAAGACAGTTGAACCACGATCCAACAACTGCCTGCTCAGTCCACTGTTGCGTAATACAATTGCTGCGCAAACCATCCTGCGCAGTCCAGAATAACTAAAAGTTAGTTATTTTTCAGAACTCTATAAATAGAGTTTCAAGTCTTCATTCAGAGGTATCAGAGATCATAGATCAGAGATCAGATCATAGAGAGATCAGACATCAAAGTTCAGAGAGTTCAGGAGTTCTTGCCCAAGTGCTGCTACATTCTTCCGAGGCTTTTGCCTTCAACTTCCGAGGCTTTTTGCCTTTAATTCCAGAGTTGTCTTCAACTTCAGAGGCTCCGTCTTCAAAGTTCACATCGTCCAAGGGATAAAGCAATCGTCATCTAGATTGGATTCCTACAGTTGTACCATTCCCAGAATTCAAATTGTAATCTTTTACAAAGTTTGTATCAATAAAGTTCTGTACTTTTGTTTTTACAAACAAAATGGCGACTCTGCTGGGGACGACTTTCTCCTCCGATGAGAAAGTGACAACTCAATGTGACGTAGCGTCTATCGAAAAGACGCAGAAGACACTGGTTGTGAAGATCAACTAGACAGCCTATGAGACTATGATCAGCTCCAAGACCACTCCTCGCACTGCAACCACTTCTGCTACAAGCAAAGTGCGTCCAGTGTGGGTCCCAAAGACTGCTGCGTAGTCCATTGATGCTGCCAACAAGACTTCTGCATAATCTGTTATAAAGACTGCTGCACAGTCCAAAGATTCTGTCATCAAGCCTGCTGCACAATCTGTCTCTGCTACTTCTGCACAATCTGCTGTTGCCAGTATAAAGAGTACTTCATATGCTGCCTTAGCCAAGTACAAGGCTCCTATGCCCCTGGCACAATTGGTTGCCAATCTGTCTGCGCAGTCCAATGCTCCAACGTCTAGAGTCCACCCTAAGCACTCTGTAGCAAGAACTCCTGGTGCGCAAACCACAGTTTCTATGGCCAAAACCAGTGCGCCATCCATTCATGCGCAAACTGCTCCTGCGCAATCCAAGAATGACAGCCTTTTGGCTGAACTCTCTTCTTCTCACAACAAAAGGAAGAGTGCTGCTCCTCTCCAACACCTGTTACTCCTGCGCAATCCACTGGGGGTAGTCCTTTGGCTATTCCTCCTTCTCTTCAGAACAAAGGAAAAGACCCTTTGGTCTTTTCTCAAACTTCCTTGTCTCACGACTTGGAAGAAAACAGAGGGAAACGCTCTTTAGCTAACCCTTCTTTCCAAAACAAAGAAAACGGCCCTTTGGTCTTTTCTCAGTCTTCTTCGGTTTTTACTGTTGAAGATCAATTTGAACATGCCTCGGCACCAGTCAGTACGAAAATTCTTTCAAACAAGGATTCTTCTTTCCATGTTAAAAGAACCTGTACTGATCAGAAAGGTATTCTGCCTACTCCGGTAGCAGAGTTCCAAGATCTCCTAACCCTCAAGATTTCCCGTTCCTGACAGAGAAAACTACTGGTTTCTCAGACAGAAGCCCCTGGGGGTGAGTTTGCTGATTTAAGAACATACCTCAATCGACCAACTTCGGTAAAACGCAAACAGCCAATGCCGAAGATCAAACATCAAAGACAAACTTCCAGGGCCAAAGATCCTGACACTTATGCCAATAACGTGAGCACTTCCCTGTACACTCAAGGGACTAAACATTTGAAGAATCGGAATCATGTTCCGAACATTATCAAAGAACAGATCCCTCAGAGTTTTCCTCGTCCTGCTGCTGTTTCCGATCTCCGAGAACATCTCAGACAAAGGCGGGATACTATTTCAACACCTTCAGTTCAATCATCTGATCATCATTGTAACCACAAAGTCATCATCCAATGTTGTTGTCAAACAACAAAAAGATCTGTCTTTGATCGTCTGACTTTTGCAAACTCTGAAGTAGTTTCATAGGAAGATGAAGTCTTGTATGCTTCTGTCAACATGACTTCTCGAGACACTGGGGGTAGAAGATGCTCCAAGCACGGTAAGCCTCGCAAGCCAAGCCAGCGGTTTTTTGACTTACTCCAAGAATCCTCTGAAGGAGTATTTTGACATACCCGATCCAAGAGCCGAGACACAATCGGTCAAAGGAATCTTCTTCAAGGTCCTTCGGGTTATCTTCCTGTCTCTCACTCAGGAGACGACTCTTTCTCCGACTATGATGCATATAGCGAAAGCTCTGAACAGACAGTGTCTTCGACTGTACTAAGAGAAGTGACAGCTTATGTTGTTAATGATGATCCAGATGCTTCAACTTCAGCAAATCAGAAACAGCGAATCGCTGCATTAGAAGACAAGCTAAAAACTATGGCTGAAATGGTTGCTAGTATGCATTCTATCATAGTGGTACAACATGCTATACCACCGACTGTACCTATTGCTAATCCAGAGATTATAGCATATTCAGTACCTGCCAGTACTGGGTTGGGGGTAGTGTCTTCTCAAATGCCTCATGTACAAGTACAAGTTCAAACTACACCTAGTCATTCAGGAGCTGGGGGTAATGCGTATAATGTTGTTCCTCCTCCTACCACTCTAACTCAACCTGTTCCTTCTTCATCATCTGAAGACGCCAATGAAGCTGTCAAACTCTTACGAACCCAGTTCGAAGCTTTCAAAGAGAAAGACAACTTACAAAGATTGGGGATCAAGCAGCCCTATCCAGTTGAATGGAAAGAAGTCCCGTTCCCACCAAAGTATAAGATCCCAACGATCTCTTTGTTTGATGGCAGTACTTCTCCTAGTCAGTTCATCAATCATTTTGAGGTAATGACCGTTCAACTCCAGCCAAATGACGCTCTTCTTACCAGAGTGTTCGTCGGCTGTTTAGCTGGCGTAGCATATGACTGGTAAAGAAGTTTGCCCGATGGTTGTATCACTTCCTTCTTAGGTCTCAAGCAAATTTTCCTGGAATGGTTCTATGAAGGATTCAACGACATGACTATGTCGGCTCTCAACAAAATCAAACAGAAACATAATGAAACTGCTGAGAGTTTCATCGAACGGTTCCGCCGTGAAGCCTTAAAGATGCCTCCCGGAACCCAGCTGCTGTCACTATTGATACTTGTAAGGCCAATCTTTTGCCTATCATCAGTGTATGGACAGGATCTACACAGTTCCAAGATTGGCCCTCATTCATTGTCAATGCCAAAGCTGTGGAAGTGAGTGCCGAGAAGTTCAAGCAATTGGGGGTACAAATGTCTAACCCCGATCGGAATGAACACCAGACATCAGGTGGTGGCAACCGCCAGAACAACCGCAAAGCAAAAGAGACTTTAAACATCAATCTGAACAAGAATAAAGAATCTTTAGCTGTTAATATAGCTCCGCCTACATCCACTTCCACTCCTTCTGTACCTCCACCGAGGGAACCTCGTCCGAAAGTAGAATATTCCTTCGACGAGAATGACACCGCAAGCATTTTTAAGTGCTTATTCAAAAGCAACAAGATTCAGCTCCTAGATCCAAAGAAACCTGATAAAGTCGGTAAGACAGATCATCCTAAATATTGTGTCTACCACAGATTCATTGGACACCCTACTCGAGCATGCTACGTGCTCAAAGGCAAAATTCAAGAGCTTGTCAATGCTGGTGTCGTCACTCTGCAGCAAGATGAGAAGACCGTTACTGCGAATATGGTTTCAGTCCAATTTGGTGACTTTCTTTCGCAGATGGTACAGTACGGTGTCATTCCTATTCCCAAAGCTACTTTGAGATTATGAATCTTCCTCTTCCACCAAATGAAGGTCTCGTCCCTTTGTCTCTTGACAACGGCAAAATTATGTGGATTCATCCCGATCTTGCTCCGGAGTTCGAAATGCCCTCTTCTTCCAAGAAGAAAGGTCGTTCTAAAGGCAAGACAAAGACTTGCAACATGGTATCTTTTGACCCCATAGTTGACGAAGAAATTCTGCTAGGCACCAGATCAGGGAAAGCCTATATGAAAGATCATTCTGAAGCTCAAGAGGATCCTGCCTCTTCTTCTGAACCTGTCCCAGTACAATCTACTTCCTCTGAAGAGATTCGTTCCACATCCTCACCAGTCGTAGTACCTATTCCTCCCAAGCCGGTGGTTGCTGACAAAGGCAAGCAACAAGTCCATTTTGACAAGCCCCTGAAGAAATTATCTCCTACAGGACTTGAAAAGCCGTACAACTTTGATATATTGGCTCAATTAGCCAATACACCGGCTAGGCTATCAATCTTCGAGCTCTTGCACATTTCTAAAGATACTCGAGAAATATTAAGTGAAGCTCTGATGCAGGCTGAAACTTGCTTAACTCTGTTCAAAAAGCCGTAATCAGAACCAGTCTCTTGCTGTCATTGTCATAGTGTCCTAGATTTGATTCCAAACATTACTTTCACTCAGGATAATATGCTGCTGGAGGATAATAGACATGATCGTCCTCTCTACTATACAGGGTATGTCGATTCGATAAAAGTCGATCGTATCCTGATAGATCCAGGGTCTGCTCTCAGCATCATGCCAAAGACGATGCTAGACGCATTGAAGATACCAGTTCATAGTCTTTCAAGTACAATCACCACTATCTTGGGATTCAACCAAGGAAGGAGTGAACCTTTGGGTAAGATTCGTCTAAAACTCCAAATAGGCAATCTTCGCATAAAGGTGACCTTATATGTCATCGACAATCATGGTTGTTCTTACAATGCTCTTCTGGGAAGACCCTTCCTCCATGAACATAATGTTGTTCCATCAACTCTTCATCAATTCTTTAAATATGTTGATGACAAAGGAGAAGTTCACAAAGAAGTTGTAGACCTTTATCCTTTCAAGGGTGTCGAAGCGTATTGCAACGATGCTCGTATGTACAAGAAAGAATTTATGAAAGTGGTATCGGCCATGGATACTGAAGAAGACCAAGAAGCAGTGCCCAAAGATACTCTTATTATACCTGTCACAGCGCGTGTTTCTCTTCCTCAGTCTTCTAAACCACTGGCTATTCACTTGCCAGTCCAGAGGCAATCTACTGATGATGATCAGGATAAAAGGGAGCTCACCTCTTCTGAGCCACTTGTTATCGACTTACGTCGTAACAAGAACAAAAAGCAGCTCACTTCTTCTGAGCCACTTATTGTTGATTTAACTTATAACAAGGATAAAAGGGAGCTCACCTCTTCTGAGCCACTTGTTATTGACCTTCGTCGTAACAAGCCTTCTCCACGTTCTTCTTCTCCCCCTCTTGTAATTAATCTGACCAAGCCTGCTAAGGCTAAAGGTCCTGCTGTAAATACAGATGTATAGATTATTGAAAAAGCATCTACTTTCCAGTATACTGATATTATTAATCATACTAAATACTATTTGGATATGTTAGATAGCTTCAAATCATTTATAATCGGAGTTGTACAATCTCTTCAAACAGAAGTTTCATGTGAACACCCAAAAGATTCATATCGTATTGTTCCTGCTCGCAAGAAAGGTGAACGTCCAATACTTTTTAGTAAAAGACCGGAACAAAAATTCAGCTATACGGATGATAGCAAAGTTAACGACACGGGGCATCTTCAATTCCGTCGTTACAGTTAACAATCAAAAGACATCGTCCGAAAGATGAGTTACGACTTCAAAAGTGGCTTGAACTACGGTAAGGGCAGAAAGACTCCTCACCGTACCGCTGTTCCACAAGGAAAGTCAGAGATGTATTATAGCAGGACCAAAAGAGGTCTCGGATATGCTTCCCCTTCGATGTTGTCCCCAGCAGGCTCTGAATCTGATAGCGAGGAGCGTTCTAACTCTTCTGATTCCAGATCATGGAATTCTGACACTAGCATTGGTGAAGTCCATCGTGTGATCGTATCTTCTAATATGGTTTTCGCTGAACTTTCGGAAGGCTATGATGAGGATGTTGAAGAAAGTTCTGAAATAGATCCTTGGGCTCAACAGATGGACAATCAGTGGGTACTCCGATTCGAACAAAGAGAACCTCCTACCGAAGATCAACTAGTTCAAGTTGATGTAGGAGAAAGCGGGTCATCTCGTCCAATATTCATTAGCAAGAATCTTCCAGAAGCAGATAAACAAAAGTTGATTCTTCTTATAAAAAATATATTGATGTATTTGCCTGGAGTTATGAAGACATGCCAGGACTAGATCCCAAAATTGTTACTCATAAATTGAATATCCTGTCGAATGCAAAACCAGTCAAACAACAACAACGGCGATTCAAGCCTGAAATGATGGATGCGATTGATGATGAAGTCAAGAAGCTTATCGCTTGTGGCTTTATTCGAGAAGAACAACATCCCGATTGGGTAGCCAATGTTGTTCCAGTCCTGAAGAAAACCAGCAAAGTTCGAGTCTGTATTGATTTTTGAGCATGTCCAAAAGATGAATTTCCTCTCCCTATCACGGACGTCATGATTGACAATACTTGTGGGTTCGAGCGAATATCTTTTATGGATGGATTTTCTGGATACAATCAGATCAAGATGAATCCCGAAGATGAAAAACACACATCTTTCCGTACTCCTCGGGGAGTCTATTGCTACACAGTGATGCCATTTGGCCTCAAGAATGCTGGTGCAACTTACCAACGGGCTATGAGTACTATTTTCAGAGAACATCTTCGTAAAACAGTCGAATGTTATTTTGACAATATCGCTGTTAAAAGTCGTCTGAAAGAAGATCACATCCAAGATTTGAGAACAATCTTCAATCTCATGCGCCAACATCAGCTCAAGATGAATCCCACTAAGTCATTCTTGGGTGTCTCTAGTGGTAAGTTTCCCGGCTTCGTCATTACCTCTAAGGGTATACACGTAGACCCCGAGAAGATCAAAGCCATTCAAGAGATGCATCCTCCACGCAACCTAAAAGAGCTACGAGAATTCCAAGGTCAACTTGCGTACATCAGGAGATTCATTTCGAATTTGTCTGGACGCTGCAGACCATTCACCCAACTAATGAAGAAGGGTGTATCTTTTATTTGGACTGAAGAATGTCAACAAGCATTCGACGACATCAAACGATATCGCATGAACCCACCAGTCTTGGTACCACCAATCTCGGGTATTCCATTCTTAATGTACGTCCGTGCTATGGATCATTCATTGGGTGCTTTACTCGCCCAAAAAAATAGAGAGGGTCACGAACAGGCCATCTACTATCTCAGTCGTACTATGATTGGTGCTGAACACCGTTATAGTTCGGTCGAAAAAGAATGTATAGCTCTTATGTTCGTTGTTCAAAAGATAAGGCATTACATCATTGGTCAAACTATTCATGTTATATCTCGAGTTAACCCTCTTCGGGTACTTATGAAAAAGCCCAGTACACTCAATTCTAGGCTGGCTACATAGGCCATTCTTCTAGCCCAATATGACATGGTGTATGTTCCTCAAAAGTCTGTCAAAGGTCAAACATTGACAGATTTCTTGGCGGCTCATCCCGTACCAGAAACATCCAAGATTTACGATAAAATTCCAGATGAGACATTGGAAGTCAATATAATCTCTGAAGAATTTCTAACCTGGCATTTATTCTTCGACAGTGCATCCAGGTTCGGGCCCAATGGTGCTATTGTAGCAGGAGTCGGAGTTGTCCTCATTTCTCCCGATGGGTCAGTTATTCAAAGAGCTTACTCTCTAGATGAATCCTATTCCAATAATATAGCAGAGTACAATGCTCTACTCATCGGTCTTCAATTAGCCAAGCAATTGGATATAGAATATCTCGAAGTCTACGACGACTCTAAGCTGGTTGTCAACCAGGTTAGAGGAACTTATGAAGTCCGCCATCAAGATCTGGTACCTTATTATGAAGCAGCAATCAACATGGCCACATCATTCAAAGCTTTCTTCATCGACTATGTTCGTCGAGCATGCAATACTGAGGTAGACGCCTTAGCCAATCTTGCAGCAGTCTTAGCCATTCCCATCAGAAGACAACAAGTGGTGGTTATCTCTAATCGAGAACTGTTTTGTGTCGAAAATAATCGTAACATCGAGTTCAGTAATCTTGCTGAAGTTAATGTTATCAATAAAGATTGGAGAACTACTTTCATCGACTTCGTAGTCCATGATATACTCCCTGAAGATCCCAAGGAAGCTACGAGTATTCGTCGACGATCTCTACGATTATACTACAATCAGACCACCAAGACTCTCTATCGGCGGACTTATGATGGTCTCCTTCTACGATGTCTGGCTGGTGATGAAGCAAAACAGGTGTTACGTGAAGCTCACGATGGTGTCTACGGAGCACATCAACCCGGTCCTAAACTACAGGATCGCATCCGACGCATAGGTTACTACTGGCCCTCTATGGTATCAGATGCTATTGAATATGCAAGAAAATGTCGAGCTTGTCAAATCCATGCAGATTTTATTCATCAACCTTCGGAATTTCTTCATCCGACGGCCGCTTCCTGGCCTTTTGAAGCTTGGGGCATAGACATTATTAGTCCCATCAATCCTCCTTCTAGAGGACATCGGTTCATCTTAGCAATAACCGATTACTTCTCTAAGTGGGGTGAAGCTATACCTTTGGCTGAAGTCAAAACTAGCAGTGTCATTAATTTCGTCAAACACCATGTCATTTATCGATTTGGTGTCCCTCGAAGGATCATTCATGACAACGGACCGCAATTCATCAGCCAAAAATTTACAAGATTCTGTGATGATCACCGAATTGACAACGTCGCTTCGATAGCCTACAATCCTGCTGCTAATGGATTAGCCGAAGCTTTCAACAAAACTATTATCAAGCTTCTCAAAAAGTTTGTATCTACTAACAAACGGAATTGGAGTAAAAAGCTCGGTGAATGTCTTTGGGCCTATCGAACTACGGTCCCCAATCCAACAGGCTTTACACCTTTTTCTCTGGTGTACGGTTGTGAAGCAGTTCTTCCTTTGGAAGTTCAAATTCCTTCTTTAAGGATTGCCATTGCTAACGAACTTACTACAGAAAACAATGACCTTCTTCGACATCAAGAATTGGAGGCACTCGACGAGAAGCGGTTAATGGCTCAGCAACATATTGAGCTATATCAAGCCCGCATCTCGAAGACTTTCAACCACAAAGTTAAAGTTAGAGCCTTTCAACAAGGAGAACTTTTTCTAACAGTCAGACGTCCGATGACTATGACTCACATGAGCAAAAGCAAATTTGATACAAAGTAGGAAGGTCCCTATGTTGTAAGCAAAGTCTTTTCAAATGGAGCCTATCAACTCTCAGAGCTCGATGGTCGAATTGCTATGATGCCTATCAATGGCAAATTCCTTAAGAAGTATTATGTATAAATGTAAATGCTTATAAATCATCAGACAAGTTCAAGTTCATAAATAAAATTCACATTTTATTTCATCATGAATGACAAATACATGATATCAAGGAAGATCACTGTCATCCTTCTCGACATTGGGACGCGGACCATTGTCGTCCTTATCAAAGACATAATCGGCAAAAGAGCCGAGAACCTCCTTGCTGGAACCCACGAGGAACTTGCAAGTAGCCAGCCTCATGGCCTCTTCTTCTTTAGTCTTTCCTGGTTCAAGCAGGAAGTCCAGAATATCTCGCGGTAGTTTTGGTGCAGACGAACCTTCACCTGCACCAGCCTGCTTTGGTTGAACCAGTTCGACCGGACATTCTTCAACGCCTTCTTCGACCTTTGGGGTGACTTCAACTTTCTTGGGTGCATCTCCAGATGACATTTTTATGTTGGAAAAGTGGAAGTGCTCCTTTCTGCTGAATTTCTGTTCTATTTATAGACAGAGGTTCCTCGAACAATGAAACGACATCATCATCTGACGGTTCGTCCGTTCATTCGATGGTTTATCCATTCATTCATCATCATCTGACGGTTCATCCGTTCATTCGATGGTCCATCCATTCATTTATCATCATCCGATGGTTCATCCGTTCATTTACATTCATTCGACGGTTCATCCGTTCATTTATTATCACCCGACGGTTCACATGTTCATGCATTATCACCACCTGACGGTTCGCCCGTTCATTAATCATCATTTGACGGTTCATCCGTTCATTCATTTCCATCTGACGGTTTGTCCGTTCATTCCACCATTTGACGGTTTACCCGTTCCTTTTGACGATTCATTTCGTTCATACCTTTTTGACGATTCGTTATCGTTCATCATCCATATCAGTAACTTATCATTTTCGATTAAGTTGTCAATTGAAATAATAATATTCGATATATTCTGCCACGTCCTTATTACCTCTGAGCAGATATAATGAATATGATTATTTTCCTACAAAATTCAAAAATATATCATGTCCTGTACCTCTGAATATATTTTCTATCTCTGTTATTTATATCTGAACAAGATATGCAATAAATGATAGAGCCACAACAAAATGTCTTTTATTAATCAAAATATGAGACATTACAAAAACACATGTGTTACAAAAGATACAAAATCTTTTACTGAGACGGAGGCATTATCAGAGTAGCAATTTGCTGCTTCAGGATCTGCAACCGTTCTTCACGTGATGCCATCACCCTTCTCCTGGCTTCTTCCATCCCAGTTTCTTCATTGAAAGCAGGCATGGCCACCATTCGGCGAATGATCTCATCATTATGTGTTGCTACATACTCATTCCTTTCCTGAGTAAGAGCATCAATTTGTTGGACCGCTGTCTGGTGCTCTGTAATTTCATTTTCTAGTTCTTCTTTAAGACGAGCAATCTCCATCTTCAGATATGTAATCCTCTTCTCTCTCCGCTCAGCAGCTGAGATCACCGATTCTAACTTAGAATTATATTCAGCAGCTTTTGTAGTATAAGCATCCAAGAAATTTTGGAGGTTCACCCTTTCAATGTCAGCTGCCTGAGCCAGTTGTTCGAACTCTGCCTGCACTAGAGACTCCACTTCTCCTTGGTTGAGCTCTTTATTGTTTTTTATGGAAATCTCTAGCTCATTCAAAATATGATCCAGGAAAGTGGCCTGAGCCTCGTCTCCTTGTTCTCGGATAGCTCTTACTAAAAGAGAAGTTGGACCCCTAACCATAAAGAAATAAGTACCCTCTTTTTCCATCATTCTCTTTACTATAGGTCCCAAAGACTCAAAAAAGCATCTGGTAAATGACTGGAAAACAAGATGATTAGTCGCTATGGCACCAGGAGTTGCAGCTACTCCTGCGGATGATGAAGCAGTGGGACGCTCGACTTCTCGTGTTGGAATGGTAGGCTCTTAGAATAAAGGAGCCGAAGTGGAGCTCGTTGCCCCTCCTAGTCGTTCCTCTACAAAATCAAAATATTATCATTTTGCTTGTCATTGGCAATTGATAAAGAAAATCAGAAATAAAAACATGCATTACCGTGGATGGATCCAGCAATAAGCTTGTCATCTGCAGGAGCAGAGTCTGGTTGAGCTGAAGTAGCTTCAGATGCTACTGCTTGGCTACTGCCTGCTTCAGAGCCGCAAGAGAGATGACGGCTGCTACCAGTAATCTCTGTCGCGAGAACTATATCCAAACATACTGGAGGTGCTGGAGGAGCTTCAATCTCTGTATAGGGTACATATGTAAAATGTCAGCTATCAATCTATTTTAAAGAAGATTGGTGATTTTATTTTATACCTTGGGGATCGACGGTAGGAATTTCCTTCGAGGCCGCTTCTTCAGCTGTTGGAGCTGCCTCTTCCTCAATATCCTTTTCAGGATCCAAGGAGTCATCAGCAGCTTTAGTGGATATATAATCTTCATCATCCCTTTCGGGATCCTGTGTGTCTTCGTCAGTCTCTGATGATAAACTTTCATCATTTTCATCTTCTGCTGGTACTTCCCCACTATCAGCATCAGTGGCTTGATCCACATAGTCTTCCTGTGAGCCGAAGTCACAGTGCTCTAAGGCTTCAATCATTGTGCGATCTTCTTCTGCACGAAGGGCCCCAGGTTGTAGCAGGTAAAGGAGATAGGACGGCATTATACTCTTCTTCTGCAATGTTGTCTCTGGGCTCTTCAGCCTCATTTCTCTGCTCAATATTCTCCCTCTGTTCTGGACTAGGAGTCTTATGTCCAGTCTCAGAAATAGGAGTTAGAGAAGGCATAGTGATTCCTGCTGTAGCATCTTCCAAAACTTGACTTCTACGGCCAACCTCTTCTTTCTATGTAAGGGTCTTTCAGGACTCTCTACATTTATTGTTTCGACTTGTCTTTGAACAGAGGTCGAAGTAGTAGCTTCTTCTTGCTGAATTGTCTCGGCCAGCTGCCGAGATTGAGATCTAGTGGTAATCTTTTCAGAAGAATAATCTAAGATCAGTTTCTTCTTTGCTGTCGGAGCGGGAGGTTCCTCTCTTCTCCATTTCTTGGCTGGAGATTTAGCCACCTTCAAAGAAATACGTATTGGCGCGTTAACCTCTTGAGGGAACATAGCATCCCTTGAAGTTTCCAAGGGTGCATCTACTGGCTCATGCACCTCATCATTTCCTATGAGCGATATGACGACTCCTCCCTTCTTCAATCTTGTTGAAGACGCGAAGCTATCCGCGAGATTGAAATTCTCAGCAAAGGTGTTCGAAGATGTATAGAATACTGAGTATGTAAATAGCATCCGAGGGCCATGATTGCTATTTGTTGGCATCGAGAACGTTACTTTCGTATCTCGAGCATTATAATAAGCCCAAGCTCGGGCTCCATTTATAAAAAAAACCTTTCCTTGAAGGCACGTGATGGCATTTCCCACGTGGAATTGGTCGTACCCGAACTGCCGAGCAAATCTACTAGGGAGATATGGCTCTAAATAACATTCTTCTTCAAACCTATACACCAAATGGGACGGTCGAATTGTCTTCAACCACTCAAAAGCTGCACGGCTCATAGGTTGCATCTTCGAGTCAATCATATTTGTTGGCATTTGTTCATATCCAGCAGGAGGAGGAGTACAACAAAAGTTCCATCCTTTGCTCAAGTTCAGAGCATATCTACAATCTCTCAGAGAAGTATATTTCTATTAACTTTGAGAGTATCTCCGCAAAAAGCTGCCGTCGACTGCTCCCATGCCAGGGTCCATCAAAGTGGGATAGTGAAGGAGCAACCACCAGAATAGATATGTATACGGCAATTCTAGCCGAGGAAATTCTTTTTCTCTTTTAGCTTTCAACATCAGATCAACGTATAGGCGAAGACTGGCATTCAATCTACAAGTCATCGCTGACAAAAGATCCACCTGTCACCCCCAGTTTTCAGAAACAGGGATATTTTTGTCATTTTATATTTTATAATATTTTTGAAATTTATTTTATTATTTATGATATTATTTTGTGGTTAAAATTTAGTTTATTATTTATGATATTGTTTTGGGGTTATTTGAGTCGGGTTCGAATTTTAACTCAATCCGACTTGAAACGGGGACCCGGGAGGTAGTTTGACTCTAGTGGGACCCACACACTAGTTAGGCATGGCCCACATGATATTAACTTAAGTGCACATGATATTAATTTTAGTTAGTAGTTAGACTAATTATTATAGATAAGGTTAGTGTGATTAGAGACTTTAGAATGACTAATTTAGCCCCAACCAATTAGCCCTTTCCTAATACTAATAGAATAGGTTAGTGGGGGCATTTTGGACCTTACCATAATAGGACAAATAGCCCCATATGGCCAGCCACTTTGGGAGAGGATAGGCTCAAGGTCATTTTATTATTCTCATCCACACTCTCTCTCTTGTTCTTCTCCAAATTTCTAGAGAGCAATCTCTAGCAATTTCTCCACCAAATCTTTCCATTTTGCCACCAAATCTTCTTTTTTCCTTCTCCATTCTAGCCAAGGAGGAAGCTACCCAAGTTTGGAAGGATTCGGAGCTCGTTCGTGTCCTTTTGGAATCTCTACGTGTCGGTGTCGCTCCGGGAAGGCTTTTCTTCGATTCGATCTACCGGGAGGTATAAATCCCTTCTCCTTTTCATTTCTTTATATATATAGGTCTATTTTGAACCCATAGGAATGACTCCCATGGTTGTATCTCCATTTGTGTCCATTTTGTGTCCATTTGGAGGTCATATGAGTGTCCTTTGTGTTGTGGTTGTGTCCATGTGGGAAAATCCCAAATTTGGACACACTATGTGTTGTTGTTATGTATGAATGAATTATTACATGTTTAATCTCATATTTTTGTATTGGAGATGTGTTCTATAGTGTCTCATATATATATATTAGTGTAGAGAGTGAGTTCTTGATATGATATGTTATATACTTGTGTTCTTTTGTCTCAAACTACCCAAATTCGTCATAATTTTTATCCACGTTTTTAGTAGCAATAGCAACTTAGAAATGTCATAACTTTTAGCTTAAAACTTCGATTTATCTTTCGTTTTATTTAAAAGAACCGTATCGAAGTTAGCTTTCCAAATATATATTTTAATAAGCCAAATTCTTTCTGTAACTTTCTGTAGAATTATTTGAGTGTCAGCTATACGAAAGATGAATGTGTTTCGGTATTTTCGCGATTCCGGGAGCTTCCGGACACGAAAATATAATCCGTTTGAAGTTTCGGAAAGCTAACATGAAGTACTACAACATACTTTAATCCTAGAATTTAGTAAATGCCCAATTAGTATAGTATTGGTTTTAAGTAAAAGAGTGACTATACGATATATGCATTTTGTATAACCTATGAGCCTATGTAGTATGGATATTAAATGAATATAGAGTATGTAATGCATTATATATTAGATGAATGAAATGATATATATATGATATATATCCTCTTTACATTAATCTAATATATGTAAGCAATGCATGAATGAAAGAATGATATACAATGCATGCATGAAAGTATATAATGAATACTAGATATAAATGCAAGGTATATATGTAATGATAGATATGAATGCATAATGTATAAATATTATAAATGCAATGTCAGATTTCATATGTTGACATAGAACCAATGCATTTCTAATATTTAGATTAAATGTTAGTTCATTTTAGGTTGTTCGAACACTGAACTGTCCATGTAAGCATATATACCTTCCTTTTTCTAATGCCAAGTCAATTTCAGTTTTCAATATAGTGGAATGTATATGAATGTAATGTTAACCTTCAACCCCTTAATTCGAAATGTTAGTTAATTTCAGTATTAGACAATGCATGAGCTGTATGCATATGGGATGTTGGCTTAATGGCAGATTTCAGATAACATGGTTCATTTTATGTGGTTAGTTACACCAGTTTATGGGATAACTTACTTTAGTTTATATGTAAATGTGGCTAAACTGAGAATGAACTTCACCCTCTGCACAAGGACACCCCACTCTATATCAACCACCATGCCATGTAACCCTTCTCTAAATGATTGCTATAATATATATAGATTTATGTAAAGTATAGATGCATGTTAGTTATAACTTAAATAGTCTCTACTCTAATGTATATAGATGTATACTTGTAGCCATGCATGTTAAGTATAATACATGTGTAATATAGATGGGTTAGCTTTGTGCCATGTGTATGTAAACTCATAACTAGTGTTGATTTCTCTTTTCCTGTACACCTCCATGTTCACACATTCACATAGCTTTACATGTTAGTTCCTTTCTCTTACATATATATATATATATATATATATATATATATATATATATATATATATATATATAATATCGAATATGCATGATAGTGATGTATCTTGATGTGTGACTTGTGTTGGCTTATATAGCCTTGTGATTGGTGTGTGATTGCTAGACTAGGCTTGGTTAGGCCTAGTGAGACTTATTAGACTTGTTGGGGTTAGGAGTGGCCTAGTTGACCTAGTTGACTGGTGTAGTTGACTAGAGTTGACCAAGTGTTGACTTTAGTCTATTTTGACCTAGACAGCATACAGACGCATCGTAGATTACATTTATCATCCCATGTATACATCTTGACTTGTGTTGCTCTAACTAGGAGTCAGGTACCTCATCTCGGACAGTACATTTACTTCAGACATTCAGATATGAGGCGAGTACATTCTCTGACCGTTTCATACTTGTCTGGATTTATATTCTTGCTCTAGATTACTGTACTTGATGATGACACGATCATTATCACAGATTGGTACTATACGGATCTTCTTCTGAGATGTTATCTCCTTGTATTCACTAAATACATATTGTGATGTGTGTTTCACTTACATATTGTATTTATTGAATACCCTTATCATTGTACACTCATTGTGCATATTGTACTCTCATTATCACATTGAGCTATTGTACAAGCCATTGTACAAGCTATTGTATAAGGTAACGTAACTGAATTGGATCCTTGTGTATTAATTGGGGAGGGAGAGTAGAAGTGGTTATGTGATCAATCCTATTGTATAAGAAATTATATATGTCCATTGTAAACTCACGTACAAAGGAGTCCCATTTTATTGTACAACCTAACCCGTTTACATAACCATATTGTACTCTAAATCACAGCAGCCTTACAGTTCTTAATTATCATATTTAGATATTTCCTGTTATCAAATCTCTACTGTTTTTCATATACTTCTTTCTTTCAGCATTTCATGTACCTTACTCTATTACATGCTTTATATTTTCTAACATGATATGAACTGCGTGAGATATTTTGTGCTCGCTCCCGTCCTGACTGGACCTGTTGAAATTTTTACAAAGGATGATGAGGAACCCTGCACCCTTACTTGGAGTTTGCCTAGTTGACACTCGCGACCTGGACCCCTGGGGAGGTTCAGGCAGCTGCTCAGGATGATACCTTATATAGTGTAGATAGCTTAGACTGTCCTCTCTTTTCATGTTTAAACTGTTGTCTTTACTTTCAAAATTGTATATTTTATAGATGTTGAGACTTGTTATTTATTTCTGCTGTACCTCAGTTGAGGATTTCTTATCTATTTCCATCGTGCTACATTCTGCCTTAGATTGTGATTGAGTTGTACCTCTGTGTTGGCCTCCTTTTGGAGAGTATATTCATGTTATATAGTTATAGTTCATGACCTAGAACAGCGTTCTACCGCCGACACTACGGCGTAGGCTGGGCGCTGTTACGTACTCGTACCCTCCCGGTGGGTGCGGGTCGTGACACGTTTTTAGTGGTGGCCCATGCAGGTCGAGTTTATGTAGTGGTATTCGAACTAGAGTATCACTACAGCCTGCAGTAGGATTAGGATATATATATTTTGAAGGTATTAAATCACAGTTAGGATTCCTTGAAAGATTCCTGGGACGACCCTTGAGAATCTTATTTAAACTTCAATTTGAATTATTTCCTTTGTTTTGTTGCTCTCATTCCTTGATTATTGAATTTGATTTTGTTGGATCGTTGTTGATTTGATTTTTCTATCGAGATGCCTGAGTTACGATATTTTTTTGATAACATATGTCGACAGAAATACAGGGATGGTAAAACGTCTACTTGATTATGGAGCTTGTAGTTTATCGCAGCCATATTAGCTGGCGTGACGGAAACATAGAGACCTGACTTCGGATGTACGTATCTTGGTTATGAGATTTGGAATTTCTCGCAGCTATACTAGTCGGCATAGCGAGAATTCTAGACGACATGATTATAGAGGTGCATGCCCCAGTTATGGGACCTATCGTTTATCACAGCCTTGCTTACTGGCATGGCGAGGACTCTGAGTAACATGATTTTGGACAGACGCATATGATTATCAGATTATATCCTGAGAAGGTTTTTAAATATATCATCTCTATCGTACCCTTCTGTTATTATAAATTGTATTCCATCATCAAATAACTTAGGAGTAGGAGTAGCTTGGCTGTTATTATAAATCTAGTGTAACTTCTTGCTATAAATTTTTTTTTCTGATACAATGAATCGATGATTTTGCTAGACCTTAACTTGGATTTGATATTATAGCTCTGGTTTCAAAATGGTTCCTTCTTTTAAACAGATAAGAGAACAGATTTTATCATTATTCCTTCTTGCCATTATTTCTTGTATTACCTTAAAATATATATATATATAGTGGACACAGATACTTGCCTGACACGTATGCATGCTACACTTGATTACCAACCTATCTAAATGCATATTAATATGTTTGATGTTAATTTCTCAAAATCCTAATATTTCTAATATAGCACAGTATCAGTGACTAGTTCTATATTTTCCAGATTAAATTCTTAAATTAAATATAAATTTTATGTTATTAGTCGTTGTTTACATCACTGCACATGTATATTATATACAGGGTTTCAAGTTTTAAAGAAATTGGTTGAGTTTTGTGTTTGAATTTGTCAAATCTGAGACTGTGTGCATATTAACCCTTTAAGCCTGAATTCTAAGTGATTAGTCAATTTGCAGGTTTTTTTTAAATGTAATATTTTGAGCCGTATATATTGTTGTATGTAGGGATATAATGTTAGGTTTCATACTCTTACATGTTAGGTTGTGGTTGTGGTAAACGTTGGGTTGGTTTTGATGTTCGAATTTCTCCAAAATCCTGAAAATTGAATACATGTTAACATTTTTACATTGCTTTTAAATGTTTAGTTCAATTTCAGATTTAATATGTAATGTTGAACTAAACTGAATGATTGAACCCTTCATTTCAAGTTTTAACCCATGTATTTGACCCTCTACACTAATGTTCACAACTGCCAAGTAAACCTAACCCTTTATCTCCATGTTATGTTCATAAATCTATATAGATTTATATATATATATAGTTTATGCATACATGTTATAATGTATATAGATACATAATTAAATCTCTACATCTCTATACATATAGATATACATATATATATGGTTAGCCATGCATGTTATTAGTAAATAGCTTGTGCCTTATAGACTGTTTAACCAATATGCCAAGAATAGTATAACTTGATAGCTATTGTTTTGAGACCCAAATCCTCCTATACACTTTCATGTATATTTCACACACACAAGACTACTATCTAACCATATGAACATGTCCACATACACCCATACACACACTAACCACATAACATTTACATAATGTTAGCTTTTTCCTCTCTAACACTCTCTCTTTCTATATATATTATATTGTGATTGGATTCAATGTTATTGACCTTCGTTCCTCAAACTTTTGGTTTTGATTTTTCTTAAATAGTACCCCTTTCTAGATGATTAGTAGTTATCTTATTTTATTTTTGATAATTACCAGTTTTCATATAGGATGGTAGACTGCTTTACAGCTTTGATGATTGTTGTTTTTGTAACTTTTCTAGTTCAACACACTTGATTGCTTGTATGTTTTGATACCTTATGATTGTTTTGGTCTAGTGTGACTAGTATACCTAGATGAGACTTTTATTACCACCGTATGCCATGATCTTCTATGCCGTCCTTTTAAATTGTATGATTGATTAAGTTTTGAGACTTTGATTATGGGGGTTTGACCTGGAAGGGGTAGAAACATTTTCATTTCGAGGACGAAATTTTTTTAAGGTGGATAGATTTGTCACCACCAGTTTTCAGAAACAGGGATATTTTTGTCATTTTATATTTTAAAATGCTTTAAAATTTATTTTATTATTTATGATATTATTTTGTGGTTAAAATTTATTTTATTATTTATGATATTATTTTGGGGTTATTTGAGTCGGGTTCGAATTTCAACTCAATCCGACTTGAAACGGGGACCCGGGAGGTAGTTTGACTCTAGTGGGACCCACACACTCGTTAGGCATGACCCACATGATATTAACTTAAGTCCACATGATATTAATTTTAGTTAGTAGTTAGACTAATTATTATGGATAAGGTTAGTGTGATTAGAGACTTTAGAATGACTAATTTAGCCCCAACCAATTAGCCCTTTCCTAATACTAATAGAATAGGTTAGTGGGGGCATTTTGGACCTTACCATAATAGGACAAATAGCCCCATATGGCCAGCCACTTTGGGAGAGGATAGGCTCAAGTTCATTTCATTATTCTCATCCACACTCTCTCTCTTGTTCTTCCCCAAATTTCTAGAGAGCAATCCCTAGCAATTTCTCCACCAAATCCTTCCATTTTGCCACCAAATCTTCTTCTTTCCTTCTCCATTCTAGCCAGGGAGGAAGCTATCCAAGTTTGGAAGGATTCGGAGCTCGTTCGTGTCCTTTTGGAATCTCTACGTGTCGGTGTCGCTCTGGAAAGGCTTTTCTTCGATTCGATCTACCGGAATGTATAAATCCATTCTCCTTTTCATTTTTTCATGCATATAGGTCTATTTTGAACCCATAGGAATGACCCCCATGGTTGTATCTCCATTTGTGTCCATTTTGTGTCCATTTGGAGGTCATAGGAGTGTCCTTTGTGTTGTGGTAGTGTCCATGTGGGAAAATCCCAAATTTGGACACACTATGTGTTGTTGTTATGTATGAATGAATTATTACATGTTTAATCTCATATTTTTGTATTGGAGATGTGTTCTATAGTGTCTCATATATATATATTAGTGTAGAGAGTGAGTTCTTGATATATTATGTTATATACTTGTGTTCTTTTGTCTCAAACTACCCAAATTCGTCATAATTTTTATCCACGTTTTTAGTAGCAATAGCAACTTAGAAATGTCATAACTTTTAGCTTAAAACTCCGATTTATCTTTCGTTTTTTTTAAAAGAACCGTATCAAAGTTATCTTTCCAAATATATATTTTAATAAGCCAAATTCTTTCTGTAACTTTCTGTAGAATTATTTGAGTGTCAGCTGTACGAAAAACGAATGCGTTTCGTTATTTTTGCGATTCCGGGAGCTTCCGGACACGAAAATGCGATCCATTTGAAGTTTCGGAAAGCTAACATGAATTAATACAACATAATTTAATCCTAAAATTTAGTAAATGCTCAATTGGTACAGTATTGGTTTTAAGTAAAAGAGTGACTATACGATATATGCATTTTGTGTAACCTATGAGCCTATGTAGTATGGATATTAAATGAATATAGAGTATGTAATGCATGATATGCTAGATAAATGAAATGATATATATATGATATATATCCTCTTTACATTAATGTAATATATATAAGCAATGCATGAATGAAAGAATGATATACAATGCATGCATGAAAGTATATAATGAATGCTAGATATAAATACAAGGTATATATGTAATGATAGATATGAATGCATAATGTATAAATATTATAAATGCAATATCAGATTTCATATGTAGACATAGAACCAATGTTGGTATTTTTTGCCTTTGGACTAGAAAAGATAGTCCCACATCGGCTACACCAAATGGTGAGTATCTCAATATAATGCATTGCTTGTGTTGAGGTGTGCACATGAGGTGTAGTGGGGCACAAGTTTGTGCCATGTGGGAGTATTTTCCTAGAAGGAAAAAGGATTAAATCCAACAAGGATGTAAGTTGATTTTTGTTGTGCGGACTCGGACTCGGACACGGACTCCAGGATGTCTCGTTCATGCACGGGAGTGTTCGGGGGTAGGCGTGGACTGGCACACTTCTATGCTGATTGTGGGATGATCTAAAATATTAAACTCTATTTTTGAGTATTGTTATTTTAGTCCCACATCGGATAGGAGAAGAGGTGAAGTCTCAACTCCACTCTATAAATAGAGCCCCTTGGCCTCCTTTGAAAGAAGCACCAGAAAGAGAGTTGAGGGAGTCTGTTAAGTCCAGGAAGCCCGTTCAAGTCTCAAATATTGACTTACGAGCGTTCCAGAAGTTCTTCATGAACTTGCTGGTTCCTGGAAGCTGTTCGTGCTCGTGTAGGGCGAATAAAGCTTTGAGCAACGGTGGTTCATTCACCCCAGCATCTCATTCTCGCCTGTCATCGCTGCTGTTGCCTTTTACAGCAACTTCTTTTTAGAAGCTCTACTGCCGATAGTTGCTTGCACAAAGTCTCTTTAGATTTTTTGTGTATTACGTAGAATCTTTTTAGATCCTCTTAATTTAGAATCCTCCAGGATCTCTGTTGCACATCTTCTTTAAGGTGCTGCATTTGAAACGTTGTGTGTACAATTGTTTCAGTTTCAGAATTTTCCATCGAAAATTGTGCCTCGGCACTAACAATCTCAAAGCTTTATTGAGAAGATGGATAATTCTCGTACTTCGCTCATCGATACCGGCTTTAACAAGTTAGAAAAATTCGATGGCGAACACTTCCATATATGGAGACGAAAGGTCACTTTAAATCTTCAACTCGTGAATGTTGATCACGTGCTGTCAGAAGAAGAACCGATCGTTCCAACTACTGGATCTGCTGCGGTTGTGGCCGCTGCTATGACCAAGCGAGCGAAGTGGAAGAGAGAAAACAGTATATGCAAACTACTGATACTCAATTCCATGGAAGACAGTCCTAGTCCAAGAAGACATCTGCCAAAGAGATATGGGACTCCTTGAGAAAGCTCTATGAAGATGACGAGAACTGGTCCAAGATCTTCATGGTAGAAAAATACCACAAGTGGACCTTCGAAGACGAGAAGGCGATGCTGCCCCAAGTGAAGGAGTTTTTGAAGTTGCGTCAGAAACAAGAAGACGAGAACATGCCCCTCGTCGACAAGTTTGTCGTTGGAGGGATCGTCGTGAAACTTCCTACAGAATGGAGCAACTTCTATGCAAGGATGCATCGAAAGAAGATGGAAATTAGCTTGGAAGATTTCTTGCAAGAGATCCATGTTGAGGACGAGATGCGCACTCAACAGAAGATGGATACTCTGTCCAAACAACTGGCGAAGGCAAATCTGGTCCAAACCAGAGAGTACCAGGGGAAGCAGGCTGCTTCTTATCGCAAAAAGAAGGACTTCACGAATCTGAAAGTGAAGGGTCCTGCTTTCAAGCAGCAGAAGTCCAAGTCCCATGTGACTTGCTTCAATTGTGGCAAGAAGGGCCACTACAAATCCGAATGCAAGTCCAAGCCCAAAGAACAAGGTGAGCCTAGTAAGGTTTCTATGATTACTAATCGAGTTGCCATGATAGTACAGGTTGTAACTGTGGGGGCTGACTTAGACTGGTAGATAGATACTGGTGCGACCTGCCATGTCTGTTCAGACAAAGACTGGTTCGTCTCTTATGAGCCAACTTCAGAGAAGGTCATAATGGCAAACCAGGCACAAGCTGAAGTACTGGGGATCGGGACGATGGAGCTGAAACTCACATCGGGGAACACTCTGACGCTTCAAGGTGTGAAGCATGTTCCAGTAATTGCTAAGAACCTGATCTCTGGAAGTCTGTTCTGTAACGCAGGCTTGAGGATGGACATCAATGCTGGCCAGTTGGTGATGTCCAAGAAGGGTACATTCTTCGAAAAAGCTTTCCAAACTGAAGGAATGTACAAGATTCAGCTTGTTGTAACCCAGTATGATAATATAAATGCAATCACTTTTTCTAATTATTCTCTTGAGTTGTGGCATAATAGGCTAGGACATGTTCATTGTAAAATGATTAACAGAATGTCTAGTCTAGCACTTATCTCCAAGTGTGGGGATAAGGTAGAGAAATGTGAAGTATATGCTCAGACGAAGATCACAAGAAAATCCTTTCACATGGTCCATCGAAGCACAGATCTTCTGGAGTTGGTTCACTCAGATATATGTGACTTCAAACAATTCTCTACAAAGGCCGGGATGAAGTATTTCATTACTTTCATCGATGACTTCTCAAAGTATGCTTTCGTCTACTTGCTCAAGTCTAAAGACGAAGCATTCGAGAAGTTCAAGGAGTTCAAGGCCGAGGCTGAGCGACAAACTGGACAACAACTCAAGAGGTTAAGGAGTGACCGAGGTGGGGAGTATCGGTCTCATGAATTCTTATCATTCTACAAAGAACATGGAATCATCAATGAGACAATGGCTCCGTACTCTCCTCAATCCAACGAAGTAGCAGAAAGGAAGAACAGAACGTTGAAAGAGATAATAAACTCCATGCTGTTGACTGCGGGTCTTCCAAAGTGTTACAGGGGAGAAGCTGCACTAACGGCAACGTTCATTCTGAACAGAGTGCCATATGCAACTTCCGACATAACTCCTCATGAACTCTGGTTCAAAGTCATACCTAACTTGAATGTTATTCGAGTGTGGGGGTGTCTGGCTTATGTGAAGCTCCCGAATCTGAAGATTCAGTAGCTGGGGATAAGGACTACGGAGGCAATCTTCTTGGGGTATGCCGAGAAGAGTGATGCTCGGAGATTCCTTGATATCGAGTCAAACCATATCATCGAATCTCGCGATGCTGAATACTTTGAAGACAAGTTTGCAAAACACAAGAATATTGTTCTCGCGAATTTTTCGGAGAATGATGAGGGTACAAAGCAGACAGAAGTCTTTAATGAACCAGTAGTCCAAGATGAAGCTGTCGTCAATGAGACACCAGCTGAACCAGAACTCGCTGAGCCGTCAACTAAGTGAACGAGGAGGCCGAAAGACTTCGGAGATGACTTCGTCACCTATCATGTGGAAGCAGATCCGCTTACCTATGATGAGGCGATGAAGACCAGAGATGCTGTATTCTGGAAGGAGGCGATAGACAACGAGATTGACTCAATCACCTCCAACAACACATGGGTATTGGTTGACCTGCCAGAAGGAGCAAGACCCATCGGATGCAAATGGATCTTCAAGAAGAAGATGAAAGCAGATGGAACCATTGACAAGTTCAAGTCCAGGCTAGTGGCCAAGGGGTTTTCTCAGAAGCAGGGGATCGACTACTTTGACACTTATGCTCCAGTAGCTCGGATGAAAACCACCAGATTGTTAATTGCTCTACCAGCAATACACAAGCTGGTGATACATCATATGGATGTGAAAATGGCATTCCTTAATGGCGAGCTGACCGAAGAGATCTACATGCAACAACCAGAAGGTTTTGTCGTCAGAGGTCTGGAAGACAAAGTCTACAAGTTGATAAAGTCTCTGTATGGTTTGGAACAAGCTCCCAAAATATGGCATGAGAAGTTTGACAAGGTGATAAGGTCAAATGGCTACAGGGTCAGTGAAACCGACAAGTGTGTCTATACGAAGTTTGCTGACGGAAGAGGAGTAATCGTATGTCTTTACGTAGACGACATGCTAATCCTAGGTATGGATTTAAGCTGCGTCACAGAGACAAAGAAATTCCTCTTGACCAAGTTCAGTATGAAGGACTTGGGGGATGCCGACGTAATCTTCGGGCTCAAGATCATCCGGACAGGCACTGGAATAGCGCTGTCACAATCTCATTATATTTAGAAGATGCCCACTCGGTACGAGTATCAAGATCTTCCTTTTATTGATACACCGTACCGAAGTGATCAGAAGCTAGAGCCAAATTCGAGGGAAAGCATCAGGCAGTTGGAGTACGCTAGCGTCATCGGAAGCTTGATGTACGCTACTATTGCCACAAGGCCTGACATAGCTTTTGTAGTAGGAATGCTGAGTCGGTTCACTAGCAATCCTGGCGTTGAGCACTGGAAAGCTGTGAAGCGTGTTATGAGATATCTCAAGAAAACAGAGACATATGCACTTTTCTACAGCGGAGATCTGTCAGTAGTAGAAAGCTTCAGTGATGCTAGTTGGAGTTCGGATATGGAGAGCGAGTATTCCACAGGTGGATTCGTATTCGCCATGGGCGGAGCTGCTATATCGTGGAAGTCGAAAAAGCAGACTATGTTATCTCGCTCCTCCATGGAATCTGAATTCTTTGCATTGGATGCTGCTGTAGATGAAGCGGAGTGGCTTCGGGAGCTCATGTATGATCTTTCGGTGGTTGGGGCTCAGATACCGGTAATACCGATATACTGTGACAACCAGGCGGCGCAGCAGCGGCATCAAATGAACTCTTCAACGAAAAGAAGAGAACGGTGCGGTTGAAGTACAGAGCAGTACACGATCTTATCAAGAGAGGTGTTATTGCAGTGATTGATGTTCGGAGTCAGGAGAACCTGGCAGATCCGTTCACCAAGGGCCTCAAGCGCCAGCTGGTCGATGATACAACTTGTAAAATGAGCTTGAAGGCATTCTGCTATTATGTTATTACAATCCTACCATAAAGTTTTATGCTATTAGTTCAAAGAGAAATCTACTAGGCATCTAGCTTTTGGTTCAAGGGAGGACTATTAACCATAAGAATATCAGGAACGGTGGGTACTTGTCCTCTGTGACATGGAGAGGTTACGGACCTACAACCACTGTTGTCTACTGTTGTTTTCTGCAGAAAATGGATCCTGTGGGAAGGTTGGCTTAAATGCCTTAATGAGTTCTCAGGCAGAGTGAATGCCTGGAATGCTTTACAGGAAGCACGGTAGTGCAGCACTACAAGGAGTGTAACTCTATGCTACAGTGAGGTGACTTCACCATGAGGTTCCCAGGTAGGGGTAATGCCTCGGCTTTGCAAGCCAAGTCACAGCGGAGTAGCACCGCAAATAGGCAGGTAGCCTAATGCTGTATGATAATCGTAATAAAGAGAGGTAGATAGCACTACAAAGAGGACGATGTCCTTATATTACAGTGGCATGACACCACGAAGAGGTACCAGGAAGGGTAAAGCCTCGGCTTCGCAAGCCATTTCATAGCTGCGTAACACCGCACGAAAGCGCAAGGCTTCATGCTGGGTAGTTTGGCACTACAAAGGGGCTTGTGACCTCATGCTACAGTAGTATGACACTACGATGAGGTACCCAGGTGGGGTAAAGCCTCGGCTTTAAGCCATGTCATAGCAGCGTAGCACCGCAAAGAAGCGCAATGCTTCATGCCATGACTCTTTATAAAGAACTCACCAATAGTGTATGGACAGAGATATCAGGCCATCTCTTGAGGATAAACTTGTAGACGCCCAAAAATTATACACTGAAACCAGGCTGGCACAAGGCCTTCAATGTGCAGCCAGAAGCACAGTTGATGTCATTATGTGAGTAGGAAGAATTGCAGTTATGGTACAGAATTCAAGGCTTAGTCTATTCTTGTATCATGCTGTTATTTAACCTATGCGGAAAGATTCAAGTCGTAGAGACATCTCTCCTAATGCATGATGGACAGTCACTGTGGAGAATGCTCAACCCATATATTGAGATATGTGGGGGATTGTTGGTGTTTTTTGCCTTTGGACTAGAAAAGATAGTCCCACATCAGCTACACCAAATGGTGAGTATCTCAATATAATGCATTGCTTGTGTTGAGGTGTGCACATGAGGTGTAGTGGGGCACAAGTTTGTGCCATGTAGGAGTATTTTCCTAGAAGGAAAAAGGATTAAATCCAACAAGGATGCAAGTTGATTTTTGTTGTGCGGACTCGGACTCGGACACGGACTCCAGGATGTGTCGTGCATACACGGGAGTGTTCGGGGGTAGGCGTGGACTAGCACACTTCTATGCTGATTGTGGGATGATCTAAAATATCAAACTCTATTTTTGAGTATTGTTATTTTAGTCCCACATCGGATAGGAGAAGAGGTGAAGTCTCAACTCCACTCTATAAATAGAGCCCCTTGGCCTCCTTTGAAAGAAGCACCAAGAAGAGAGTTGAGGGAGTCTGTTAAGTCCAGGAAGCCCGTTCAAGTCTCAAATATTGAATTACGAGCGTTCCAGAATTTCTTCGTGAACTTGCTGGTTCCTGGAAGCTGTTCGTGCTCGTGTGGGGCGAATAAAGCTTTGAGCAACGGTGGTTCATTCACCCCAGCATCTCATTCTCGCCTGTCATCACTGCTGTTGCCTTTTACAGTAACTTCTTTTTAGAAGCTCTACTGTCGATAGTTGCTTGCACAAAGTCTCTTTAGATTTTTTGTGTACTACGTAGAATCTTTTTAGATCCTCGTAATTCAGAATCCTCCAGAATCTCTGTTGCACATCTTCTTTAAGGTGCTGCATTTGAAACGTTGTGTGTACAATTATTTCAGTTTTAGAATTTTCCATCAAAAATTGTGCCTCGGCACTTACAACCAATGCATAGCTGATATTTAGATTGAATGTTAGTTCATTTTAGGTTGTTCGAACACTGAACTGTCCATGTAAGCATATATACCTTCCTTTTTCTATTGCCAAGTCAATTTCAGTTTTCAATATAGTGGAATGTCTATGAATGTAATGTTAACCTTCAACCCCTTAATTCAAAATATTAGTTAATTTCAGTATTAGACAATGCATGAGCTGTATACATATGGGATGTTGGCTTAATGGCAGATTTCCGATAACATAGTTCATTTTATGTGGTTAGTTACACCAGTTTATGGGATAGCTCACTTTAGTTTATATGTAAATGTGGAACTAAACTGAGAATGAACTTCACCCTCTGCACAAGGACACCCCACTCTATATCAACCACCATGCCATGTAACCCTTCTCTAAATGATTGCTATAATATATATAGATTTATGTAAAGTATAGATGTATGTTAGTTATAACTTAAATAGTCTCTACTCTAATGTATATAGATGTATACTTGTAGCCATACATGTTAAGTATAATACATGTGTAATGTAGATGGGTTAGCTTTGTGCCATGTGTAGTGTAAACTCATAACTAGTGTTGATTTCTCTTTTCATTTACACCTCCATGTTCACACACACATATAGCTTTACATGTTAGTTCCTTTCTCTTATATATATATATATATATATATAAATATATATATATATATATAATATCGAATATGCATGATAGTGATGTATCTTGATGTGTGACTTGTGTTGGCTTGTATAGCCTTGTGATTGGTGTGTGATTGCTTGACTAGGCATGGTTAGGCCTAGTGAGACTTATTAGACTTGTTGGGGTTAGGAGTGGCCTAGTTGACCTAGTTGACTGGTGTAGTTGACTGGAGTTGACCAAGTGTTGACTTTAGTCTATTTTGACCTAGACAGCATACAGACGCATCGTAGATTACATATGGTTCAGAAGTCTGAAGGAGGGGATCATGCCCATGCGGCTCAAGAAGATCATGCCCATGCGGCTCAAGCAGACACACCATTATGCGGTTCATGCGGCTCATCATATGGTTCAGAAGTCTGAAGGAGGGGACCACTGCCCAGACAGCCCTGACACGTGTCCCAAGTCTTATACTGCCCAAAATTCATGCGACCCAAATCTCATACGGCCCAATCTGTATACGGTTCCAGTCTCACCATTGGCTCTCAGGACACGTGTCTCAGCCGATCAATCTTCCAGATTTATGGCAATCTAAGATCGGGTCGAATCACAATGAACTGGGGCACGTGGCAGGAGAATAAATTTGATTTATTCGCAGATATTAGAGAATCATTATAAGGAAGATTTATGCCAATCAGCATTAATTGCTAATGGGGATTTGGTGTAATCTACCCTTAATGGTTCTGATTCGTCACAATCAGAAACGAACGGCCTGGATTGATCAATCCCCAGGCCGCCGCCATCTCCAAGAGCTAATCATTGGCAACCCTAGTGATCACATCCCACGATTATAAATAGCAAGGTGCCATTCCCTTGTAATATATAGAGAGAGATATACAAAAGAAAAAAACCAGAGAAGAATACGTATACACAGAGAGACTTCCCCCATAGTCAGAGAGAGAATATACACAGAGAGAGAGAAGCCGGGAGAGCAATCAGAGAGAGAGCAAGAAGGCATTTCTTCGTCAACGACTAAGCAGATCTTCCCCGAGTCAAGGCTGCGTACCGATCGTCCAAGGAGTAAGGCAGAGCGGCCGTCGCTTTTCCGAGCCTCTATCGTCACCCCCCAGAATCTAAAATAAACAATCGTAATTAGACTGCTGAACCTAGGTTTTCGTCCCTAGGCTTTCTTTGTACGAGCGAGTTTGTATTGTGAGTCTAAGTTCAGTCCTCCGATAATTGTTCTGTACTTTTATAATCAATGGCAAACACGATGGCGACTCTGCTGGGGACTAACTTCTCTACGGCTGAGGAGTTGGTGACGCAATCGGACGCAACCAAACTTGGCTCTACACAACAGAAGATGGTCGTAAGCTTCGACCAACAGGCGTTCGAAGAGATGCTCTCTGAAGGTAGCACTGGCCCGGTCTAGAAGCGCACCCGCACCATAAAGGCTCGCAAAGAGTGGAGACCAAAATCATTTGCTCCTCCGCAAGCCCTTGATGGGGTGCTCTCTATTGCTCAAAATGGCGAGAAAGACTCCCCTGCGACCCCACTTCAGACCGTAGACAACTCTGTTGTCCCCAAGTCCGGCAGAAGAAAACACTATGATGCTGGACTTGCAGGGGCAAAGAGGAACTCTACGCGATCCGAGCCGCAGAAGAGTATTAGCCGCAGGGAGAAAGCCCATGCGGCTACAACCGCCGACCGCATAAAGAAAACTCATGCGGCCACATCTGTCAGCTGTATAACTTATGCGGCTATAGTTGCCAACCGCACGGATAAGACTCATGCGGCTATTAAAGTCAATCACTTGCAGAAAACCCATGCGGCCACAGATGCCAACCGCATGCGGTCAGCCTGCACGGTCGTGACTCCTAACCGCATAAAGACTCATCCTACAACAAAAGACAGCCGCATGCAGACAGCCTGCACGGTACCCAATGCTAGCCGCATAGCATCCGTCCCACGCTTCTCTCGATCAGTCTTCGACCGGCTTTCATGCGGTCCTGACTCTGATCATTCTCTGGATGATAATCCAGACTCTGTGGTATTCAACTTAGACTCCTCCTATTACGCACCCACAAGTGCTAAAAGAAGGAAGTCTAGGGCAGCACAGGCTCATCAAGTCCAGACGACTGCCCCAACCTCTGACTATCGGGGCGTCCCGCTGATTATCACGCGGGCCTCTGATGGGAAGTTGTATAAAACCACTCAAGTCCAGCCCCCGGCGGCAAACAGACAAAGTGGTTCCTCTGACCTGCGTGAGGTTATCCTCCACAAACGCAAGGAAAGAGAAGGAGCTTCGGAGTGTAAAGAGCCTTCACACGGACATCAATGCACCCAGATCATCGTCAACTGCTGTTGCAGCAACGCGACGGTGACGGAAGACCGGCCATCCGTCTTCCAAAGACTACATCACCCGAGCTCAGAAGACGAGGCACCTCCTGTTGTCTCCTACAAGTCCGCGCAGAAAGTTCTCACCAAGGGAAGAGGAAAAAAAACGAGCATCTCCAGCCCAAAGGTGTCAACTACTGCAGCTAAGAAACCGTCGTCTAAAGGGTTATCCTCCACTGGAGTATTTCAACACACCCGTTCGAAGATGAAAACTGCTGCGGTAGGAAGTTCGTCGTCTGCAACATTAGGGGTCGTCGAATCTGGGGGTAGCACTCCTCCAAACATCCACGACAATCCGACATTCCAGGAATACGGACTGGAGGAAGCAAATCCTCCGACGGATACAACAGATACCGACGTCCCCAAGGACATCCTAGACGAAGCAAGCTCCGAAGCCGGGGGTAGTGTTCCTTCCGAGTCTGAACCTGAAGAGAACATCCCCACATATTCTGATGATTTCTCGATGCACGGGTACGACTCGGAGGGTACATCCTCCACCACTCCTTCCGTCACTCCTCATGTGAAGACGGTGTTCATGACAGACAGCAATCAAGGCGGTTCCGGTGATCGCCAGCGCATCAACACTTTGGAGGCCATATTGTACGCCTTGGTCAAGTCTATAGACGAGATCAAAGCGGCGCTTCCTAATCTGCAGGGGGTGACACCTGGCCAGACAAGCACGGGTCCCCCAATCAACGTAGATTCAAATTCGGCGGCACCGAACCCGAGCAATAATTCTTCCGAAGTAACGGCTCCGACTGGGACAGATGAGACCCGAGAAGTAAGGAGAGAAGTTCAAGAGCTCCGAGCCATGTTCCACGCTAGAGAAAACTCTCAAGACTTCAGAATACGGCAACCATATCCTGCTGAATGGAGGGATGTTCCATTCCTACCAAGATATAAGCCGTTCAATATCAACCCCTATGATGGCAAGACCTCAGCAAGTCGGTATATCACTTACTTCGAGATCACTACCGACCATCTGCCCCATGATGACGCTATCCTGACACGGTTATTCATTGGGGCATTGGAAGGAGTCGCCTTCGATTGGTACCGTAACCTGCCGGACAATTGCATCTATTCCTTCGCTGGCTTCAAACGCCTGTTCTTGGAGAGGTTCTATGAGGTAGGGCAGGACGTCACGATGTCTACCCTCATGGACGTCATTCAAGGAGAGAAAGAGCTGACGAGGAATTACATTGAGCGGTTTCGTCAAACCGCAATGAAGTTACCATCTGGCAACCCGGACTCCTCCTTGATCGAAATTTGCCAAAAGAGACTACTCCCAACAATCAGTCTCTGGATGGGCGAGAGTCAATTCAAGGACTGGAAGGCTTTTATCTTTAGTGTGACAAGTGCCGAAGAACGATTAAAGAAGGCTCGCCAACTGGGATTACATATTTCAGAGGGAGAGAACAAGAGCAAGCGTCCCAACACCACCAACGACAATGGGGGTAGCCCCTCCAACAACCGGGACAACAGAGGCAAGCAGGCTATGGTGGCCGATATAGCCCAGAAGCCTGAGTCGCAACCTGCGGACAAACAATGGCCTCAAATCACTTACTCTTTTGAAGACGGTCACGTCAAGCCTATCTTGGACATGCTCATAGAAGGAGATAGGATTCAGCTTCCTCCACCAAGACGGGAGCCTCGGCCGGCTGATCTGGAGAACCCAAAGTTCTGCCATTACCACCGCTACGTCCACCATGCTACGCACGACTGCTACCAACTGAAACGATATATCCAAAACCTCATCGATTCGAACGCTCTGGCCATCGATTTCGAGGAGGTAACCGTGGCAGCCAACATGGTGTCCGTACAATTCGGCAGCTTCCCTCCAACAGAGACCCAGGACGGGGTTATACCCATCCCTCTGGCAACGATAGAGATTGCTAATCTCCCGCCTGCTCAAGCTGCTGGTCTAGTACCCCTCACCACCTCACGAGGGGAAATCATGTGGATCCATCCGGACCAAGGCCATGAGGTAACTCAGTCCACTCCATCTTCTAAAAAGAAAAGTGGAAAAGTCAGATCCTGCCGTACCACCTCAGCAGATGAAGAGGAAGTCACGGCCGTTGTTACTCGATCCGGAGCATAATCTCAACCTGTGGCTGAAAACTCGACTGATGATCATCCGTCCATTACCACGGATGCTCCGGGACCGGCTCAGTCTTCGACGACCAACAAGCCTAGGCCGAAGGAGACTCGCTTCGACAAATCCCTCCGAAAGAAAATATCTCAGGGGCTGGAGAGGCCCTACAACTTCGACATCTTGGCACAATTGGCCAATACACCTGCCAAATTGTCCTTATATGAACTCCTGCGGCTCTCAAAGGATGTCCGCACAGCTTTGAGCGATGCACTTCAAAATGCCGACGCGTACCTGGCTCAGGTCAACCTCACGGGAGAAAATCAGCCCGCAGACCTCCAAGACAGTGCCTGTATGGGAGCAATGCCCAATATCGTCTTCACTCCACAAGACATGCTCATCAAGACTAATCTACACGATCGCCCGTTATACTACACAGGCTACATCGGCGACATAAAGGTGGACCGGATGCACATTGACCCTGGGTCTTCCATAAGCATCATTCCAAAAGGACTACTATATCATCTTCGCATCCCGATGCATCGCCTGACCCCTACAAACACCGCCATCAGCGGGTTCAATTAGGGCAGGAGCTACCCAATCGGGAAGATCCGTCTGAAATGTCAGATTGGCGATCTCCAATCAGAAGTCACTTGCTACGTCATAGATGCCGACACTTCATACAACATCCTTTTGGGGCGCCCTTGGATACACGATTACATGATCATGCCTTCCACACTACACCAATGCTTCAAATATGTCGACAAGCACGGCTTCGTGAGGACAGAATTTGCTGACATCGATCCCTTCAAAGGGGTCGAATCTTATTACTCGGACTCCTGCCTATACGAAAAGTCGAAGAGGCACCTTGAAGGAGGAAATGAACAAACTGATGTTGAAGCAACCACGGGATCAGAAGAACCTCTGACAATCCACCTCCAGGCTCGCAAGCCAGGCAATTCCGCACCCCTTACGGCCACGCTGCGTAAGGACGCGATCAGCCTCTCGGCAAAGGAAGAGCAGTTGAGAATCCGGCTACCAAGGTCCGGCCAGGTACCGAGACCCACGACAGGGCCACTTACCATCAGATTACCGAGAGTCGGTCAATCCCAAACAGAGAAGCTCAATCCCTCCGATAGACCTCCGACGATACGCCTGCCTAAGAAAGGTCGTCACCCCGATGCGAGGTCTGACACTTCAAGCGAACCAGCCACCCCTCGCTCCACATCAAGTACCAGACTGGGGGTTGCTAGTCTACCGACAACCCCACGCTCCGCTCCGTCAGTTGAACCTCTGAAGATCAAGCTGACTAGGACGCCCTTTCAATCTTCATTCACACAGGGGGTAGCCGAAGAGGAACCAGAGCTAGCCAAGCATGTGGCTGCCCACACTGACGCTCCCTCCGCAGATGATGTAATCCCTCTAGAAAAGATACCTTACTTCATCAATAAAGGGTTATCTTTGAACTACACCGAGCTCAATAAGCTATGTACAATGTATGCTATAGAACACGGTATAGGCACTCACCTACATACACAGGTGACAAATGTGTACACCGCTATCCAACTTACTCCAGTAGAAGATGCTTACCGAATAATCGAGGGAGGGGACCACCCAATCATCTTCGGCCGGACGAACAACCCGCATCCCCTCGCCATGGAAGAAGTCGACTTCGGGTCAGATGCTGGAAGACTCCCTCTGTATCTCTATAGCCCTCAATCCAAATATCTCATGCAGAAACAGGGGTATGATTTAGAGACAATGCCAGGACTGAACTACGGCACTGGACGACGATTACCTTTGAAGACACCAGCCCCGGCGGGCAAACCACGAAACTACTATAGCAAAACCCGATGCGGTTTAGGGTATGTAACGCCTACTACGACCCCTGAAAGCTCAGATGAAGAATACGACTGGCAGTCACATTCGACCGGATCACCGACTTTTGACTCAGATACCAGCATCGGAGATGTGTTTAGACAAGTCATATCAGTCAACATGGCATTCACCGACGCTTACGAGGAAGACGAAGACATCTCCGAAATTCTTGAGCTAGAGCCATGGGCCCAGCAATTAGACGCACAATGGGAAAAGCGGTTCAAACTGAGAGAACCTCCTACTGAAGATGAGGTCATACAAGTGGATCTCGGCAGCGAATCTTCTCCAAAACCGATCTTTATCAGTAAAAGCCTAACTGACGAAGAACGAGAGACGCTGTTAGAACTTGTCAGAGAATACATTGATGTATTCGCCTGGAGCTATGAAGACATGTCGGGGTTAAATCCTGACATCGCTCTCCACAAACTCAATATACGGCCAGATGCAAAGCCAGTCAAGCAGCAACAACGACACTTCCGCCCAGGCATCATGGACGCAATCGAAGCCGAAGTCAACAAGCTAATAGCCAGCGGCTTCATTCGTGAAGAGCAACATCCTGATTGGGTCGCCAATATAGTACCCGTCCTCAAGAAGAATGAAAAGATTCGAATCTGTATCGACTTCCGCAACCTGAACGAGGCATGCCCCAAAGATGAATTTCCCCTTCCTATCACAAACATCATGATCAACAATACATGCGGCTTTGAACGTATGTCATTCATGGATGGATTCTCGGGGTACAATCAAATTAAGATGTCTCTCGACGACGAAAAGCACACCTCATTCCGAACCCCGATTGGCATATACTGCTACACAGTCATGCCATTCGGTCTAAAGAATGCTGGCGCTATATATCAGCGAGCCATGAGTATCATTTTCAGAGAATATTTGCGCAAGACAGTGGAATGCTATGTCGACGATATCGCCGTCAAGAGTCGTCGTAAGAAAGATCATCTGCAAGACCTGAGAACGGTGTTCAACTTAATGCGAGCCCATAATCTGAAGATGAACCCTACGAAATCGTTCTTGGGCGTATCCAGCGGGAAGTTCTTGGGCTTCATCATCACTGCACGGGGTATCCATGTAGATCCTGAGAAAACAAGGGCAATCATGGAGATGGGTCCCCCGAGAAATCTCCGTGAACTTAGAGGCCTCCAAGGGAGGCTAGCTTATATCAGGAGGTTCATTTCCAACCTCTCCGGGCGATGCCGACCGTTCACCCACCTCATGAAGAAGGGAGTCTCATTCGTATGGGACAAGGAATGCCAGCGCGCTTTCGATGACATCAAAGAATATTTATCAAATCCTCCAGTCCTGGTGGCCCCGGCCCCTGGAAAACCATTCATGCTCTATGTACGAGCAATAGAACACTCCCTCGGTGCCCTGCTGGCACAAAACAACGACGCAGGCCACGAGCAGGCCATTTACTATCTCAGCCGAATGATGGTCGGGCCCGAACACCGATACACTGCTGTGGAGAAAGAATGCCTCGCCCTGGTATTCGCCATTCAAAAGACGCGGCACTATGTCACGGGGCAAACCATACATGTGATCTCACAAATCAACCCTCTCAGGGTCCTCATGACCAAACCTGGGGTACTCAGCTCCCGCCTCGCTACATGGGCGATATTGCTGTCCCCCTATCATATGATCTTCGTCCCGCAGAAGGCTGTCAAAGGTCAAGCCCTGGCAGACTTTTTGGCGGCCCATCCAGGATCGGAATCATCCAGAGTACACGAAGAAATCCCAGATGAGGTCGCCGATTCAAATACAACCACCCACGATAACATATGGCGGATGTTCTTCGATGGCGCTTCAAGAACCGGACCCAAGGGAAACATCGTCGTCGGAGTCGGAGTAGTATTGGTCTCTCCTACCGGGCTAGTGATCAATCGTGCCTACTCTCTCACGGAACCCTGCTCTAACAACGTGGCCGAGTACAACGCTTTGGTCACTGGCCTCCAACTCGCAAGAGAACTGGGGGTAGAATACCTTGAAGCATACGGCGATTCGCAATTAATCATCAACCAGATTCGGGGGACGTACGAAGTCCGCCATGAAGACATGATCCCCTACCACCAAATAGCGATCAACATTATCTCATCATTCGAGGGATTCTTCATCGAACACGTCCCCAGACTCCAAAATATCGAAGCTGATGCCCTAGCAGGCCTGGCTGCTTCCCTAGCAGTACCAAACCACTGTCATCATTCGGTCGATGTAATCGGCCATGAGCTGGTCTGCCCCAAGAACAACGTTCAAGCCATGG
The DNA here is from genome assembly GCA_029216955.1 of Iris pallida. Classification (NCBI taxonomy): domain Eukaryota; kingdom Viridiplantae; phylum Streptophyta; class Magnoliopsida; order Asparagales; family Iridaceae; genus Iris; species Iris pallida. The sequence goes on along the minus strand of JANAVB010016999.1, from coordinate 2,160,152 downwards.
CGAGTTATTCTGCTCAGATGATCGACGGAGCGCCAGACTGGAGACAACTATTCATAGACTTCGTGGTCTACGACATCCTGCCCGAGAACCCGAAGGAGGCTACTTCTATCAGACGGCGTTCTCTCAGATTCTTCTACGATATAGAGACGAAAATGTTGTATCGCCGCTCCTACGACGGATTACTACTTCGATGCTTGTCGAACGCAGAAGCCAAAGAAGCCGTACGAGAGGCTCATGACGGTGTCTGGGGGGCCCATCAGCCTGGCCCTAAGCTGCAAGACCGCCTTCGCCGGATGGGCTACTGCTGGCCCACGATGGTGGCTGATGCAATAGATTATGCTCAAAAATGCAAGGCCTGTCAAGTCCACGCAGACTTCATTCACCAACCATCCGAATTTTTACATCCGACAGTGGCGTCCTGGCCATTCGAAGCATGGAGAATGGATATTATTGGTCCAATCACCCCACCTTCCTCCTGAGGACATCGCTTCATACTTGCGATCACTGATTACTTCTCAAAGTGGGCAGAGGCTGTCCCACTCGCCGAAGTCAAGACTTCGAACGTAATCAGCTTCCTGAAGTACCACGTCATCTACCGCTTTGGACTGCCCCGAAGGATCATCCATGATAATGGTCCGCAGTTTATAAGCCACGCATTCTACCGATTCTACGACAAACACCGCATTCAGAATGTCGCTTCGACACCATACAACCCGGCAGCAAACGGGTTAGCAGAGGCATTCAACAAAACAATCATCAAACTCCTCAAGAAATTTATCTCCTCCAACAAACGCGACTGGAACGAGAAGCTCGGCGAGTGCTTATGGGCTTATCGCACCACGGTTCGAACAGCCACCGGGAATACACCATTCTCTCTGGTGTACGGGAGTGAGGCAGTTCTCCCATTAGAGACTCAGATTCCCTCACTCCGAGTCGCCCTCACTTATCAATTGACAACGGATGATAACTACCGACGTCGACTACAAGAGTTAGAGGCCTTAGATGAAAAACGCCTCCTAGCCCAACAAAGGATCGAATTATACCAAGCACGCATCTCAGGAGCCTTCAACAAAAAGGTCAAAGTCAGAACATTCCAAGTGGACGATCTTGTTTTGGCAGTCAGGAGGCCAATGGTCATGACTCACATGACCACCGGCAAGTCCCAGCCAAAATGGGAAGGCCCATTTATCATCGAGGCCGTGTTCTCCAATGGTGCTTACCGCCTCGCCAAGCAGAACGGAGACTTGCTCATGTTGCCCGTCAACGGCAAGTTCCTGAAGAAATACTATGTTTAAATAATATTTTCCAGAGTTTCGAGTTATGTGCCCGTTGGTACCTCTGAACTCAACCCCCTAATTTTCCAACTTATCGAGTCACGTACCCTCTTGTACCGCTGAACTCATACTCCAAATTCTCAAGACATGTACCTGCTAGTACCTCTGAACTTACACTTTGATTCCAATATTCACAGATTTTCGAGTCACGTACCCGCGTGTACCGCTGAACTCATGCCCTTCTTCCATAAAGATATCCCAAATTTCCAAGTCATGTACCTGCTGGTACCTCTGAACTTACACTTTGATTCCAACATTCATGGATTATCAAGTCATGTACCCGCTAGTACCAATGAACTCACCCCATAATTTTCTAGATCTTCGAGTCATGTATCCGCTGATACCACTGAACTCACCCTCATAGTTTTTCAGATTTTCGAGTCATGTACCCGCTGGTACCGCTGAACTCACACTCACCATTCTCCAGATTCTCGAGTCATGTACCCGATGGTGCCCCTGAACTTACATCCCAGTCACTCTTTTGAAAGAGAGTCATGTATAATCATACCGCTGAACTTTCTTCCTACAAGAGATCCTCCCTCATGATCTAATACCTGCACTCCCAGTGCACAACAAAGGTAACGAATCCACAAATTTCTAAGACGACCATGTCCTCATCACCTCTGAGTCGTCCCATTTCTGCCAAAAATAAATCACCCCTACATAGAATTTCCATGTCCTCATTACCTCTGAGTTATTCTACGTACCCCCCTTCATTGAGCCCACTCCTGTCATGTCCTCATTACCTCTGAATGGGAAGGCTCCGTCGAAGAAACCTTCATACTTGCCATGTCCTCATTACCTCTGAGTAAGTATGATGATCCCCTTTCGACCTATTACCTGTACCCACAACCGGAGTACGCCAAGGGTAATGGGTCCACAAATGTCCTCTGTTGACCACAAATGTCCTCTGTTGACCACAAATGTCCTCTGTTGACCACCAATACCCTCCGTCGAGTTTGCTCCTGCCATGTACTCATTACCTCTGAGTAGGAAGACTCTACGTTCAAAAAACTTTCCTACTTACCATGTCCTCGTTACCTCTGAGCAAGTATGTCAGTTCTCTTTCATCCTATTACCCGTATCCTAAACCAGGGTATGCCAAGGGTAATAGGCCCACAAATATCCTCAGCTAAATTTCTTAACACAAACCCCTCCTATTTATAGAGGAGGGGAGAAGGCGGACACGTGGGCCAATGACCGACTCTTGAAGAGCGAAACCGACTCCTTGGGTTTCGTCTCCAAGATTCACCCAAGGCATCAAATCCAAAAATATTTAATGAACTGACCCTTGAGATTCCCCCTACAAAGACGGCGCTGAAGCAACTTGGAGATAAATAAAGACCCGCATGCATGGACTGGACCATCTATGCGGCTAACACACCCCCTGCGGCTGAAACAGTCATGCGAATAACACATCCAAGCAGCCAGAACTCTTATGCGGTCAGGATTGCATATGCGGCCAATACAGCCATGCTTCTTGTTGAAAGTATTTCAATTTTACAAATTGAAAACTTTGAAGGGGGTCCTGTAGAAGCATGGAAAATACTAAAGAAATTGACTCATGCGGCCAAGAAAGACCCATGCGGCTCAGAAAACGCATGCGGCTCAGGGAGTCATGCGGCATAAGGAGCAATGCGGCCGGAGGCATTCCATGCGGCTCAGAAGACATGTGGCATGACAGTGCTCCCCTCCGATCCATGCGGCATTAATTGCTTTGACGGCTGACCCCTCTGAAAAGTTGACAGACCTGACACCAAAGCAGGTAATTATGACTCTGTCATGATGATGAATCTCTAGGGAAGAGAAAGAAATCTCTGACACGATCCCCCGAGAGCAACAAAATGCCACGTGGCCCTGCCACGTGGGTGTGCTTATGCGGCTCGAAGTGAAGACTTCCCATGCGGTTCAAAAGTGAAGCTGTCCCATACGGCTCGAGTGGAATCATCCCTATGCGGCTCAAGAAGATCATGCCCATACGGCTCAAGCAGACACACCATTATGCGGTTCATGCGGCTCATCATATGGTTCAGGAGTCTGAAGGAGGGGGCCACTGCCCAGACAGCCCTGACACGTATCCCAAGTCTTATGCGGCCCAAAATTCATGCGGCCCAAATCTCATGCGGCCCAATCTGCATGCGGTTCCATTCTCACCATTGGCTCTCAGGACACGTGTCCTCAGCCGATCAATCTCCCAGATTTATGGCAATCCAAGATCGGGTCAAATCACAATGATCTGGGGTACGTGGCAGGAGAATAAATTTGATTTATTCACAGATATTAGAGAATCATTATAAGGAAGATTTATGCCAATCAGCATTAATTGCTAATAGGGATTTGGTGTAATCTACCCTTAATGGTTCTGATTCGTCACAATCAGAAACGAACGGCCTGGATTGATCAATCCCCAGGCCACCGCCATCTCTAAGAGCTAATCATTGGCAACCCTAGTGATCATATCCCACGATTATAAATAGCAAGGTGCCATTCCCTTGTAATATATAGAGAGAGATATACAAAAGAAAAAAACCAGAGAAGAATACGTATACACAGAGAGACTTCCTCCATAGTCAGAGAGAGAATATACACAGAGAGAGAGAAGCCGAGAGAGCAATCAGAGAGAAAGCAAGAAGGCATTTCTTCGTCAACGACCAAGCAGATCTTCCCCGAGTCAAGGCTGCGTACCGATCGTCCAAAGAGTAAGGCAGAGCGGCCATCGCTTTCCCGAGCCTCTATCGTCACCCTCTAGAATCTAAAATAAACAATCGTACTTAGACTGCTGTACCTAGGTTTTCGTCCCTAGGCTTTCTTTGTACGAGCGAGTTTGTATTGTGAGTCTAAGTTCAGTCCTCCGATAATTGTTCTGTACTTTTACAATCAATGGCAAACACCGGTGGGTGCGGATCGTGACACCACCTTGTAGCCGAAGACTAGTCTAACGGCGGCAAAAAAAACATCGCGATGAAAGCGGTCTACAGCACTCGATCCTGGGACTACGAACGGATGGAGCGAATGCGCCAGAAACCCTGCTAATTGGGCTTCTTTTGACAAATCTATATCCTACTCTCAAATAACCCTCGAGAGTATCTCCTTTCTTCAAAGGAGAACATTGATGATCATTCTTCATCTCTTCATCCAAATCCTTACTTTCTTCCATCAGTTTCACCACTTCACTGCTACTCAGTGGTCTAAAGAAGTCAGGATAGCATCTATCATGTTCCTTGGTCTTTGTTTCTTTAATGTGGTTAAGGAACAGATAAGGCAACCATTTTGAGGAATAGCAGGTGTTTGATGTAGCACTTTTGTAATACAGAGAACAAATTTTATAATGATATAGCAGTTCTTCGAAGGCTGCTACCATGTCTGCGTTCTCCTTTTTCAGTTTGTCCAACTCATCATTCGTTGGAACAAATTCCTCATATGGGGCATCCCCCATTGGCAAGTAAGAGATGTACTGCATCTCATGGAGTGCAAACCCAATCTCTCCGCCAGGAGTCATGAAAGTCCCTGTTCTGTAATTATATCTTTCTGCTAGAGCCAAGAACAGTTGTGGGTTAGGGGCAAAACCATAAATAGTGGCATGCACTGCCTGGTACAAATTGATTTGCCAAAGTTTATTTTCAAACTTGGTCAAGATCCAGTTTCCGATGCAGTTCCATCTATTAAAATCTGGATTCACTAGTCCAGTTAGTCTGAGATCATGATCCGGGTACTTCCCTTCGTCTTTCATAAACTCATTTGCGAATATGGGAGTTCTGACAGGCATCAACAAAGAAGAATTCTCTGACATGTCCTTATTGTTCGTCCCCTTCTACACAAAAATCCTTCCTAGACGGGCATCTTGGAAAGGTGTAAGGTTCTATTCCATCTTCCTCGGATAGCTCGCATGAGCATACCGGGATAAGGAAAGGCAGCGAGAAATATCTGGTATCGAGAATGACCTATCCTTCTGATGGACAATCCTTTCTTCCATCCTTGGCCTCGGTTGAGAGCTTTTCTCAAAAGCATCGCCGAATAGGAATAATGGCTTCTTGTGAATGACAGTGTTTGCTGATTCCAGAGGTTGTCCATTCACCAAACATAGCAGAGTCTCGTTATCTTGGGATATCAAAATAGCCTGACGGGAAGTTGGTAGATCATATTGAGGATAGTGCACGTGGGATAAGTCCTCTTTGTATTCTGATTCTGAAAGGGTCCCTACGAAGTTCTCATATTCTGGATCTTCTCTAGTATTAACTGCATCAGATAGAGAAAACAAAAATTCAGTACAAGTCAAGACAAAGATTCTGTCATTAATTTGCGTAAACATCAGATTGCGCAATATCAGATTGCGCAATATCAGATTGCGCAATATCAGATTGCGCAATAATCAGACTGCGCAAACAAACAGTCATCAGTTTGCACTGACAGTCTCACGCAAATTAGCAAATTGTGCTGACTTTTGCCAGCACAGTTCAACCGATTGCACAGAGAGTCGTCCATCATAAAAATGAAGAACGAACTAATTTGTGCCACCAGAACCCTAAAAAGGGTGGCGCAGTATGATCACATCTCTAAAAAGAGATAGATTCTGAAGGAACAGTGAAATCAAAACTCTAAAAAGAGTTTTTGATTAGGTAATCTACCTAACAGTGTAGGATGAGCATTTTCGTGACGAGAAGCACGTCGCACAGCCCTAGCCGATGACTCGACGTGGGCCTTGCCCTTAGCAGCGGCGGAGGATCGTCGGGGAGCCATCGAGATCGTCGGAGAAGAAAGGAAGAAAGAGCTCGAAAATTTTTCTCTCAAGTGCACGAAGAAAGCAAGTAATGAACACTTCGAAGGAATTGAAGAGCTATTTATAGTTTTTTAAATCGAAACGGCCGCCTTAGATTGCGCCTAAAAATGGGGCTAATCCCTCAGATTGCGCAGACAGCTCACTATATGCGCAAATTGATTTCAATTTCAAAAATTCAAAGTATTTCAAAATTTTGAATAAATTCAACTTTCGAAAACTTTGAAGGGGGTCTTGTAGGTCCTAAAAAATCAAGTTGTATACATCAACAAAGTCAGAAAACTAAGAAATAAAACTTTCAGATGAACTGCGCAGACATCAGATTGCGCATCCTTCAGATTGCGCACACTAGACTGCGCACACTCCCAAGCGCGCAGGCTGACGTGGCAAAAATCATCATTACCTGACAAAATCAAATCTTCCTGACAGCTGACAGTACGAAGAACGAGGAGGTTGTTCGTTTATTGTGCCGTACAGCGCTCGAGAACGACTGATAGCTGGCAGCGCAATCCATGTTGGCACAATCCATTCCTGCGCAGTCCAAGTCTGCGCAATCCAAAGCCAGCACAATTCAGGTTGCGCGTTTTATCAACATAAATGACAAAGTACATGTGGCATTCATGCCATCAATTACTCATTATGTGGCAACCGTCTACACACGATCATGCGCAATTCAATCAAAAGTTGCCATGTGTCCAAGACAGTTGAACCACGATCCAACAACTGCCTGCGCAGTCTACTGTTGCGTAATCCAATTGCTGCGCAAACCATCCTGCGCAGTCCAGAATAACTAAAAGTTAGTTATTTTTCAGAACTCTATAAATAGAGTTTCAAGTCTTCATTCAGAGGGATCAGAGATCATAGTTCAGAGATCAGATCATAGAGAGATCAGACTTCAAAGTTCAGAGAGTTTAGGAGTTATTGCCCAAGTGCTGCTGCATTCTTCCGAGGCTTTTTGCCTTCAATTTCAGAGTTGTCTACAACTTCAGAGGCTCCGTCTTCAAAGTTCACATCGTCCAAGGAATAAAGCAATCGTCATATAGATTAGATTCCTACAGTTGTACCATTTCCATAATTCAAATTGTAATCTTTTACAAAGTTTGTATCAATAAAGTTCTACACTTTTGTTTTTGCAAACAGTAACGTCCAACAATTCGTACGCAACCGAGGAGGAAGTAGAACAGCAAATGAGACTTTATTTTTTTTTTTGATTGAGTGCATATGTACGGACGTAGTCACAATTTTCTTTTTCTATACATTTATACTTGCACATAATAATTAAGTTAGCATCGTTTATATGGTATTTAGTTTGATCGTCCCGAGGCAATCCTTGAGAATGAGTATATTAAAACTCTAGCCAAAGGGTCAATTTATCAAGTAAAGACCTGGCTAAGTCACTGCATAAATGGTTTCAGGTTCAAGTCAACAAATGCTCGAATAAGAGACGACTTCTTGGATTTGGATTCTACGAAGAATATCTGTTTGTGCATAAAATCTTCAAACTACAAAGACGTCGACCCAGGCAATGACTTCTTTGGCATCTTACGGGAGATTATGGAACTGACATACAATTATGCTATAGAACCTTGTAAGATCGTCTTGTTCAGATATGACTGGTTCGATCCGATCCAGGGTCGAGGTTGGAGAGTTGACAAACATGGTCTTGTTGACATAAATTATCGCCGTCGATATCAAGCTTATGAGCCGTTTGTTCTAGCTAGCCAGGCTCAGCTAGTTTACTTTACCAACTATCCAAAACGAAGAGCCGGAAGAGCAGATTGGTGGACAGTCTGTAAGACTAAAGCTCATAATACCTTCGATGTCGACGAGATAGCTTATCAGGAAGACGAACTACCTCTTATTACAAATATTGTCGATGTGGACTCAACGAAAGTTCCTCATGACATGTTTCATCAATTGGAAGAGGTAGAAGTATCAAACGAGGAAGTGAAAGTTGATAGAAGTGAAGAGGAATCGGAACAATATGAATTTTTAGAAGAGGATTGAATATGTTTAATTTTTAAATGTAGTATGGTTTACTTTTATTTTTTTCAGATGTAGTATGGTTTACTTTTGTTTTAGCGACGTTAATAAGCGACATTTTCTGATGTAGTATGGTTTACTTTTATTTTTTAGATATAGTATGGTTTACTTAGCGACGTTCCCTGGCCGTAGTATGGTATACTTTTGTTTTTTTAAGATGTAGTATGGTATACTTCTGTATTTTTTCAGATATGGGTCGACGTGGATCATTTGGTTCCAGTCCTAGTGGGAGTCGACGAGCCCGACAGTCTCCATCTACCACTCCTACCGACTCCTGTCACTGCCACTTTTCTAGCTTGAGGGTAATTTGGTCATTTTCAAAATTTGGAATTTATTTTGGGATTTTTATTATTAAATATATTTAATATGATTTTTAGTGATTTTTGGTGATTTTTGGTAGAATTGTTTTTGACCCTATAGTTGACTTTGACTAGTGATGACTAGGAGACTGTCCTATTGGCTAACGTAGGTCAAGACATCTTGGTTAGGTTATGAAACCCTAGTGTGACCTAAGTTAGTGATTTCAAGTTCATTAGAATTGATTTGGGGCAATTTGGAATTTGTTTGGTCTAGGAATGACTTGTGAAGTCACAAGTCATAATCATGATTAAACCATTAGGGACTCAACCAACTAGGCAAAACCTAGCCCTAGGGCCCTATGGCCGGCCAAGTGATAGCCCCTCCCCCTATATATATTCTTCTAGTTTTTAGGGCTAGCCTCTTTTAAGGTTCTTTCAAAAGTTCTAAGGAAAGAGGTGAGTCCCATCTTCCAAAAACCATTAAAAATCCATTTTAAATCCTTTTTCCTTCAAACCAATTTCATTAGGACCTAAATTTCATTCTCTTGCTGCTGGAATAATTTGGTTACAGGAAGAAACAATTTGGGGGAAACTTGGTGGCGTGAGGAGTTCATTGCATTTGAGGACTTTTCCACCCATTGTGAATCAATAGGTATAACTCTCAATAACCCATTAAATTCCTGTTTAAATCCATTTTAGGAAGGCCCTAGCCCTATCCCTACTGTAGGATAGGCTAAACCTAAGGTTCGGATTCGTTTCGTGTCCGTATCGGACACGTACCAGTCATGTGTGTTAGGTGTTCGACCAAATGCCTCTGAAAGATCAACTTTACTGTTTTTAAATTCGGTTTGAATAGGAATGTAGATCTATGTGTGCTCATTAATTTTTGTGAAGACACCATGGTCGTTTTGTGTCCGTGTCGGGTGCAAATTGAGCTGGACACGACTGTGTGCACTGGCTCGGGACTGTTCTTTTCCCCTGCTGCTCGAGCATGATTGCTCACTGGACATGGCACTATAGCACGAGATTTTCACTGGACACGTTGGGGCAGTGACTGCCATGACACTCCCCAAGTGACACGACCTCTCGTGTCCTGTCGAGGGTGCACGAGACAACGTACGGGTTTTGTACAGGCTGTGGTCGCGTGTATTTTAGTTTCTGATACGCGTGTGTGGACACGCCTGTGTGACACGATACGGCGGTGCAGGGTGTCCTATGGATAGCCCTATGGGTAGTGAACCTGTGCTATTGAGCACGAGCTTTGGTTTGACCCCTGTTGTGTACACGAGACTCGTGCACACGTGCACGAGGACACAGCACATTAGGCACTGTTTTGGTGCACTGTTGTGTGGACACGTTTGTGTCCAATTTCATGGACACAAACAAGTTGTGTAGCATGCACTAATTGTAAATATTAGTTACCAACCTCTGTATTTAGTTTTTAAATTAAGTTCATTACTTAATTGCCATTTTCCCCATTTCCCTGAAATGTGGTATCAGCTATTTAAATTCCAGATTTTAAATATGAATTTTGATGGATTATTTAACCTGCAAATTAGTGTTAAATTCATGTTTTTAAAGTTCAAACATGTCCTCCTACATGTTACCTAGCTATAGTTCCATTTTGTATTAAATTAGGAGTTATTGTATGAGTATGGATAGGGTATTGAATGATACTTCGATTTTTAAGTTCAAGTGCATCACTGTGATGTTATTTTCAGTTTAAATGATTTCCTTTCCTTGCTGCAATTCCTGTTAGATGTATACTTGAGAGTTAAGGTCCCAGTTGTGATTCTTGAAGGGTTTGAATGATACTTTATGTGATAGTTTAAGTTCAATTGTTTAATGTATTAACTGAGTTTTGTTCAGTCTCCTATAACCTGGGAATGAACTAATGTATTAAATGTGATTTCATTCTCATTATATGGTATGTTAGTTTGAGGTTAAACTGAGGATTAATTCAGTTTTGTATTAACTGAGTTTAGTTCCAGTTTTGGTAATTTTACGTTGAACCATTAATTGAACTCCTTTTTTCTTCTTCCTGTTAATTAGGCATTGTTCAAATATGTTGAGCTGGGTTTACATGACTAGTTTAAATTGATTTTGATATAGACTGTTAAGCAATGAATTGATTTCCTTTTTCCTTTTCCCTTTAACTGATGTATCAAATGTGAGTTCATCTTCATGTATAATGTGTAACCTTAATGTAAAACTGAGTTAGTTCAGTTCTATACAACCTGAGTTTTAGGTGTAAACCAATCTAGTTTTACTTGAGGTTGTACTGCATTCCTGTTTTCTTTCACTGTTTTGAATGCTACCTGTCCACACACACATTTCTTGATCACTGTCACATTCTTCCTGCATCATAGTCCATATTTCACTGTTCTTAAGTACCTATACACACACTGCCTCCCTTTCTCTGTTGGAAAATTCCTGCACATTGTTATGTAGGCCTAATGCATAGCACACACTTTAATTCTAGTATATATATATCATTCTTCACTGTTTTTACATAATCTATTGACACACACACTCTTGATAGTATACACACACTTCCCTCTCTTTATGATCTAGTGTATGCATGTTTAAATATGAGTGTTATATGCCTATGGTGGTGTGCAATGCTTTATGCCTATATGTATGTACATATAGTATCTAGCCTATAATGCTTAGTGTTAATTCAATGTATTTGTATCTATATATATTATGTGTATGTACTTAGGTATAATGAGTTCTTGAAATGTTGTGTGTAGTCTAGAATAGACTTGTAGAGCCTAGCATGACTTATTAGACCTAGCTAGTTGAGTTTAGCTTAGTTTAGACTAAATTAGACTTGGTTGACCTAGTTTGACTTCTAGGGTTGACCAGAGTTGACCAAGAGTTGACTTTGGTCAAGATTGACTTAGAATCATGTAGAATGCATAGTAGGACTCCATTATACTATTCCGGACTTGTTGTGACTTGTGCTGTTCTGATTAGGAGCCAGACACCACTCCTTCGACAGTACGATTCATATCGGACACTCAGATATAGGCGAGTACATTCTCTGATCATTTCATATCTTGCTTAGAATTATTACCTGCAGTAGATTACTTTACTTGTACTGTCACGTTGGTCACACGGATTGGTACTATATGGATCTCTACATGCGATGTTATCCCCCTCGGGAGCATCGGGTACATTGTGCTTGTGCGTTTCACTTACATCGTGTACTCATGTGCTTTCATTTACATGTGCACTCCGGTGAACTTTGTACTCTCAGGTTCACGGAGCCCCCATGTATACTATCATGTGCACCCTATATGGGCCCCCATGTGATATCTTGTACAATAACATAACCTGTATAGATCCTTGTGTATTGATTGGGGTACGGGGGAGTAGAATTGGGCATGTGAATAATACACCAGTAGTTTCTTATCAGAATCTCATCCTTAGTGTCTTATCAGAATCTCCTATGCCATTTACATGTCCATATTGTACTCTGACTCACTAGTCACTGCTAGTTCTCTATGTATAGTAGATATTTACATTACAGTTCTTCTCCTGTTTTACATACCGCATTTCTTCAGTACTCGTATCTTACTTTACTGCATGTTTTTACTTTCTAACCTGCTATGATCTGTTGAGATGTACTGTGCTTGCTCTTGTCCTGACTGGACCTGTTGAAAATATTATAGAGGACGAGGAGGAGGCCTGCCTGGACACCTACTACGGGGCAGCCCTTGATGACACCTGTGAGCTGGACCCTCAGGAGGATCCAGCAGTAGCTGAGGACCTTCCCCCGACTGTCTAGACTAGATAGTTAGGCTATTATCTTTATGTAGTTGGATCATGTTCTAGTTAGACTCTTTATTTGGAGATCAGTTGTATATATTCTTTTATCTGAGACCTTGTATTGCTGGGATTATCTTAGACTACTGTTTTATCTATTTTATTTCCTTGAGTTCTGTTCATATCGTGCTATCTCTTCCTTAGTTGTGATTGAGTTTATTATGGCTATGTCACCCCCTTTCGGGGAGTATAAACTGTTTAGATATATACTACTAGATGATGTGACTTAGGACAGCGTTCTACCGCCGACACTGTGGCGTAGGCTGGACGTATTCACGTCTCGTGCCCTTACTCTAGGGTGCGGGTCGTGACACATTTTTAGTGGTGGCCCATGCAGGTCTAGACTATAAGTGTAGTGGTGCTCGAACTAGAGTATCACTGCAGCCTGCTATAAGATATAGGACATTAATTTTAAGATACTCAATCACTTTAGGAAAATTTCCTTTTATTGCCATCTAAATCCTTTTGTCAGCTGATCCTTTAAATTATAATTGTCCGCCTTTGTTATTTTGCTTCTTTCTCAGAAATTGATACTCTTGTTTGTCTATCTTCAGGATAGTAGAGACTCGATCGCAGCGTACCGTCCATGAGGATGCTATAGAGGGGACTGCTACCTCTCAGCCAGTACGGCGAGGCCAGGGGACTGCAGCTCTTGCCACCTCAGCTCGTGTTGAGACCTCGGTAGCCGCAGCAGGGGGTATGCATCCACCGACTGGAAGGCAGGACCCGGACTTTCCAGAGGATCCTTTCTTGCCGCCACCGCCTCCAAGATATGTGGACGCAGCTCAGATGTTCGTATATTTCCAGCAGTTCGTGGACCGACAGCAGGCTCGACAGGACAGAGGCATGGAGTTGGCCGTCACGACAGCCGCAGCTCGACCAGTGGTGCAGCAGCAGAGGACACCAGGGATCGAGCAATTTCAGAAGATGAGCCCAAGAGACTTCATGGGGACAGAGGGGATCCTGTATGCCGACGAGTGGATCGAGCATATGGAGGAGATCTTCCGCTTGACCAAGATTCCAGTAGACCTTCAGATCGAGGCCGCAGCTAGCCGGATGCGAGATCTTGCTCGCACCTGGTATCAGTCGGACCCCAGGGTGGGGGTACCAGGGCAGACTTGGGAGAAGTTCAGGGGCTTCTTCAAGAAGAAGTTCTTCCCAGATTCAGTAGTCAGAGCCTTGGAGACACAGTTTGAGAGCTTGGTCCAGGGGAGCCTCTCCGTTGAGGAGTATGCGGGAGAGTTTGGCCGTCTCGACAGGTTTGTTGAGGGGTTGAGCGAGACGGCGAAGGCCCAGAGGTTCCGGAAGGGTCTGGTCAAGGAGGTCAAGTCCCTGACCAAGGGGAACAGAGATGCTACGTTTGAAAAGATCTTGACGGAGGCCCTGTTAGCTGAGGATGATCTTGAGCTTAGGCTCAAGAGAGGGAGAGACCCAGTTGGGGGCAGTAGCAGCAGCGGAGGCCAGGCCAAGAGGCCTCATTTTTAATACCAGCAGCCGAGGCAGTTTCAGCCGCAGCCGATTCAGCAGAGGTCGGCTCATCAGCAGCAGTTCCAGCATCAGGCACCCAGGCAGACAGTCAGTTGCGCCTTCTGCAAGAAGCCAGGGTATGGATGGTATGAGTACAGGAAGAGGCTCGGAAAGTACCTCCTTTGCGGTGCAGCAGACCACCAGATAAGGGAGTGCCGTATAGCACGAGTGACTCATGGAGGAGGAGCTGGTGGAGCCAGAGCTCCAGCAGGTCAGCAGCGGGTACCAGCCCTGCCGACTCAGCAGCAGAGGTTTGTCCAGCACCAGCAGCAGGCCAGGGGAGGCCACCAGGGTCGAGCTTTCGCCATGGCAGCAGGAGAGGCTGAGGTGACTGGAGAGCTGATTGCAGGTTCGATTCTTTTTGACTCCAGTCCAGCATTTGCATTGTTTGATTCCGGTGCATCGCATAGCTTCATTTCAGTATCTTTTGCGATTAGACACGGTATCATAGCTGAATCGTTGCCTAAGACTTACAAGATCACGACCGGGGGTGGTATTATCCTTGTGAGTGATGTTTGTAAGGGTCGGAGAGTAGTTTTGGGAGGCCGTGAGTTGGAGGTGAGCTTGCTCGTAATGCCATTGCCGAACTACGATATAGTACTAGGCATGGATTGGTTGAGCATGTACCATGCCAGCATCGATTGCAAAGGGGGTAGAGCTCTGTTCAGAGCGCCGGGGGAGCCAGAGTTCGAGTACTCTAGACGTCAGGAAGAGCAGAGCAGCGGAGTCTTCTGTGGAGTCTCGGTCGAGGAGCAGACGATTCCACACCCCTTGATAGCAGAGTTCATAGATGTTTTCCCTAAGGAGTTGCCAGGGCTGCCACCGGACAGGGACATAGAGTTCTCGATAGACTTGGTTCCAGGAGCGGAGCCTATCTCTCAGCATGTCTATCGGGTGAACAACAGCCAGCTGGTGGAGCTGAAGAAGCAAGTGGATGAGCTGCAGGACAAGGGCTTCATCCGCTCGAGTTCGTCGCCATGGGGTACACCAGTATTGTTCGTGCCGAAGAAGGATGGGTCAGTACGCATGTGTATTGACTATAGGGCACTCAACAACCTCACGATCAAGAACAGATACCCACTGCCGCGGATCGACGATCTATTTGACCAGTTGAACGGAGCTCGGGTATTTTCCAAGATTGATCTGAGGTCGAGATATCACCAGGTGAAGGTAAAGGGAGAAGATATTCCCAAGACCGCTTTCAGAACACGGTATGGACAGTTTGAGTTCCTGGTTATGCCATTTGGGCTAACCAAATCACCTGCAGTGTTTATGAACCTGATGAACAAGTTGTTTCATCAGTATCTGGATCAGTTTGTAGTGGTGTTTATTAATGATATCTTGATATATTCCAAGACTGAGGAAGAGCACGAGGAGCATTTTAGGATAGTCCTGGAGATTCTCAGGAAGGAGCAGCTTTATGGGAAGCTCTCCAAGTGTGAGTTCTTCTTGGATCGGATGAACTTCTTGGGCCATGTGGTGACTGGAGATGGTATCTCAGTAGACCCCAAGAAGATTGTGGTAGTTGAGGCATGGGCAGCGCCGACTTCAGTTGCAGAGATCAGGAGCTTCCTAGGGCTGGCAGGTTACTACCGGAGATTTGTAAAGGATTTCTCCCGGGTTGCAGAGCCGTTGACACGGTTGACTCGGAAGGATGCTGAGTATGTTTGGTCAGAGGAGTGTCAGGCAGCTTTTGATGAGTTAAAGAAGCGGCTGACGACAGCTCCGATTCTGACGTTGCCTTCAGGATCAGGTGGATTCACTATTTATAGTGATGCTTCAGGGAAGGGGCTGGGTTGTGTGTTGCAGCAGCACGGGAAGGTGATTGCCTATGCTTCCAGGCAGTTACGTCCCTATGAGAAGAACTACCATACCCATGACCTGGAGCTGGCAGCAGTGATTTTTGCTTTGAAGCTGTGAAAGCATTATCTATATGGTGAGAGGGTGGAGATCTTCACAGATCACAAGAGCCTGAAGTATGTGTTCACTCAGAAGGAGTTGAACATGAGACAGCGCAGATGGTTGGAGTTGATGAAGGACTTCGACATTACACTACAGTATCATCCAGGGAAGGCCAACGTGGTTGCCGATGCCTTGAGCAGGTATCCGACAGCCATGTGTTTGACCATGGATCGGCATTTGCTTGCTGACTTGGAGAGCCTTGGGATTGAGATGATCGTGCCGGGAGTGCAGATACAGCTATGGGGGATGCAGATTCAGTCAGACTTGGTGGACAGGATCAAGGCGGCCCAGTTCGAGAATGTGGCTTTTCAGAGTATCAGATAGCAGATCAGTATTAGAGTGGGGGATCCTGAGTTCTCACTTGCAGAGGATGGTGCCCTGAGGCACGGTGCCAGGTTATGTGTACCTAGTAGAGAGCTCAGAGAGCAGATTATACAGGAGACTCACAGATCGCAGTACTCTATTCACCCGGGTGCCAACAAGATGTACCGAGATCTGCGGGAGCATGTATGGTGGTCAGGAATGAAGCGGGAGGTGTCCTACTTCATAGCTAGGTGCTTGGTCTGTCAGCAGGTCAAGGCAGAGAGGCAGAGGCCCGGTGGATTGTTGCAGCCGCTGCCCATTACCGAGTGGAAATGGGAGCATATTACTATGGACTTCGTATCAGGATTGCCGCGTACTCCAGGGGGGAAAGACATGATTTGGGTCAACGTGGACAGGTTGACCAAATTGGCCCACTTCTTGCCATTTAAGGTGGGTACGTCTACAGAGAGGCTGGCGGAGATGTACATGCGGCAGATAATCAGGATCCACAAAGTTTCGGTCAGCATCATCTCATATCGGGATAGCCGTTTTACTTCCTATTTCTGGAGGAGTCTGCAGACCAGCTTGGGCACTCAGCTCAAGTTTAGTACTGCATACCACCCCCAGACGGACGGACAGTCAGAGCGGACTATTCAGACCCTTGAGGATATGCTGCGGACGTGCGTCCTGGACTTTGGAGGCTCCTGGGAGGATCATCTTCATTTGGTGGAGTTTGCCTACAATAATAGTTTCCAGGCCAGCATCGAGATGTCACCTTTCGAGGCTCTGTACGGGCGTAGGTGCCGTACACCCTTATCCTGGGATAATATTGGTGAGCGAGCTTTACTGGGGCCAGAGATGATTGTGGATGCGGCCGAGAAGGTGAAGCTCATCAGGGACAGACTTCGTGTGGCATAGGACAAACATCGGCACTGGGCCGATAGCCATCGGAGGCCCTTGGAGTTTGAGGTACAGATTAGAGTAGGATTAGATTTAGGTTGTTTGTTGTGATTTTGATCATGTTTGTTTTTATATTAATTGAGACCTTGCTTGTGATTAGGTCGGAGACCAGGTTTTCCGGAGGATATCTCCGACTCGTGGTACGATATGTTTTGGTGGAGGCGGGAAGCTTAGCCCGTGCTTCATTGGCCCTTTCGTTATCAGCGGGAGAGTCGGTGACGTAGCTTACAGGCTAGACTTGCCGCCTGCACTTGTGGGGGTCCACAACGTATTTCATGTATCACAGTTGAGACGGTACGTGGCTGACCCTAGCCATGTGCTCGATCATTCGGAGATTGAGGTGGGCCCTTCTCTCAGCTATCCAGAGCAGCCAGTGGAGTTTCTGGATCGACGGGAGAAGGTTCTGAGGAACCAGGTGATACCCTTGGTACGCGTCGCATGGAGGCATCATTCTCCAGGAGAGTCTACATGGGAGTGGGAGGATGAGATGCGCGAGCGGTACCCCTATCTTTTTGGACCTTGAGGTATACTTTTCTATCCTTCTCAGCAGTTTAGTTTCGCCTTTAATTTCGAGGACGAAATTATTTTAAGGGGGTAGATTTGTCACTGCCACTTTTCTAGCTTGAGGGTAATTTGGTCATTTTCAAAATTTAGAATTTATTTTGGGATTTTTATTATTAAATATATTTAATATGATTTTTAGTGATTTTTGGTGATTTTTGGTAGAATTGTTTTTGACCCTATAGTTGACTTTGACTAGTGATGACTAGGAGACTGTCCTATTGGCTAACCTAGGTCAAGACATCTTGGTTAGGTTATGAAACCCTGGTGTGACCTAAGTTAGTGATTTCAAGTTCATTAGAATTGATTTGGGGCAATTTGGAATTTGTTTGGTCTAGGAATGACTTGTGAAGTCACAAGTCATAATCATGATTAAACCATTAGGGACTCAACCAACTAGGCAAAACCTAGCCCTAGGGCCCTATGGCCGGCCAAGTGACAGCCCCTCCCCCTATATATATTCTCCTAGTTTTTAGGGCTAGCCTCTTTTAAGGTTCTTTCAAAAGTTCTAAGGAAAGAGGTGAGTCCCATCTTCCAAAAACCATTAAAAATCCATTTTAAATCCTTTTTCATTCAAACTAATTTCATTAGGACCTAAATTTCATCCTCTTGCTGCTGGAATAATTTGGTTACAGGAAGAAACAATTTGGGGGAAACTTGGTGGCTTGAGGAGTTCATTGCATTTGAGGACTTTTCCATCCATTGTGAATCAATAGGTATAACTCTCAATAACCCATTAAATTCCTGTTTAAATCTATTTTAGGAAGGCCCTAGCCCTACCCCTACTGTAGGATAGGCTAAACCTAAGGTTCGGATTCGTTTCGTGTCCGTATCGGACACGTACCAGTCATGTGTGTTAGGTGTTCGACCAAATGCCTCTGAGAGATCAACTTTACTGTTTTTAAATTCGGTTTGAATAGGAATCTAGATCTATGTGTGCTCATTGATTTTTGTGAAGACACCATGGTCGTTTTATGTCCGTGTCGGGTGCAAATCGAGCTGGACACGACTGTGTGCACTGGCTCGGGACTGTTCTTTTTCCCTGCTGCTCAAGCATGATTGCTCACTGGACACGGCACTATAGCACAAGATTTTCACTGGACACGTTGGGGCAGTGACTGTCATGACGCTCCCCAAGTGACACGACCTCTCGTGTCGTATCGAGGGTGCACGAGACACCGCACGGGTTTTGTACAGGCTGTGGTCGCGTGTATTTTAGTTTCTGATACGCGTGTGTGGACACGCCTGTACGATACGACACGGCGGTACAGGGTGTCCTATGGATAGCCCTATAGGTAGTGAACCTGTGCTATTGAGCACGAGCTTTGGTTTGACCCCTGTTGTGTACACGAGACTCGTGCACACGTGCACGAGGACACAGCACATTAGGTACTGTTTTGGTGCACTGTTGTGTGGACACATTTGTGTCCAATTTCATGGACACAAACAAGTTGTGTAGCATGCACTAATTGTAAATATTAGTTACCAACCTCTGTATTTAGTTTTTAAGTCAAGTTCATTACTTAATTGCCATTTTCCCCATTTCCCTGAAATGTGGTATCAGCTATTTAAATTCCATATTTTAAATATGAATTTTGATGGATTATTTAACCAGCAAATTAGTGTTAAATTCATGTTTTTAAAGTTCAAACATGTCCTCCTACATGTTACCTAGCTATAGTTCCATTTTGTATTAAATTGGGAGTTATTGTATGAGTATGGATAGGGTATTGAATGATACTTCGATTTTTAAGTTCAAGTGCATCACTGTGATGTTATTTTCAGTTTAAATGATTTCCTTTCCTTGCTGCAATTCCTGTTAGATGTATAATTGAGAGTTAAGGTCCCAGTTGTGATTCTTGAATGGTTTGAATGATACTTTATGTGATAGTTTAAGTTCAATTGTTTAATGTATTAACTGAGTTTTGTTCAGTCTCCTATAACCTGGGAATGAACTAATGTATTAAATGTGATTTCATTCTCATTATATGGTATGTTAGTTTGAGGTTAAACTGAGGATTAATTCAGTTTTGTATTAACTGAGTTTAGTTCCAGTTTTGGTAATTTTAAGTTGAACCATTAATTGAACTCCTTTTTCCTTCTTCCTGTTAATTAGGCATTGTTCAAATATTTTGAGCTGGGTTTACATGACTAGTTTAAACTGATTTTGATATAGACTGTTAAGCAATGAATTGATTTTCTTTTCCCTTTTCCCTTTAACTGATGTATCAAATGTGAGTTCATCTTCATGTATAATGTGTAACCTTAATGTAAAACTGAGTTAGTTCAGTTCTATACAACCTGAGTTTTAGGTGTAAACCAATCCAGTTTTACTTGAGGTTGTACTGCATTCCTATTTTCTTTCACTGTTTTGAATGCTACCTGCCCACACACACATTTCTTGATCACTGTCACATTCTTCCTGCATCATAGTCCATATTTCACTGTTCTTAAGTACCTATACACACACTGCCTCCCTTTCTCTGTTGGGAAATTCCTGCACATTGTTATGTAGGCCTAATGCATAGCACACACTTTAATTCTAGTATATATATATCATTCTTCACTGTTTTTACATAATCTATTGACACACACACTCTTGATAGTATACACACACTTCCCTCTCTTTATGATCTAGTGTATGCATGTTTAAATATGAGTGTTATATGCCTATGGTGGTGTGCAATGCTTTATGCCTATATGTATGTACATATAGTATCTAGCCTATAATGCTTAGTGTTAATTCAATGTATTTGTATCTATATATATTATGTGTATGTACTTAGGTATAATGAGTTCTTGAAATGTTGTGTATAGTCTAGAATAGACTTGTAGAGCCTAGCATGACTTATTAGACCTAGCTAGTTGAGTTTAGCCTAGTTTAGACTAAATTAGACTAGGTTGACCTAGTTTGACTTCTAGGGTTGACCAGAGTTGACCAAGAGTTGACTTTGGTCAAGATTGACTTAGAATCATGTAGAATGCATAGTAGGACTCCATTATACTATTTTGGACTTGTTGTGACTTGTGCTGTTCTGATTAGGAGCCAGACACCACTCCTTGGACAGTACGATTCATATCGGACACTCAGATACAGGCGAGTACATTCTCTGATCATTTTATATCCTGCTTAGAATTATTACCTGCAGTAGATTACTTTACTTGTACTGTCACGTTGGTCACACGGATTGGTACTATATGGATCTCTACATGCGATGTTATCCCCCTCGGGAGCATCGGGTACATTGTGCTTGTGCGTTTCACTTACATCGTGTACTCCCGTGCTTTCATTTACATGTGCACTCCGGTGAACTTTGTACTCTCAGGTTCACGGAGCCCACATGTATACTATCACGTGCACCCTATATGGGCCCCCATGTGATATCTTGTACAATAACATAACCTGTATAGATCCTTGTTTATTGATTGGGGTACGGGGGAGTAGAATTGGGCATGTGAATAATACACCAGTAGTTTCTTATCAGAATCTCATCCTTAGTGTCTCATCAGAATCTCATATGCCATTTACATGTCCATATTGTACTCTGACTCACTAGTCACTGCTAGTTCTCTATGTATAGTAGATATTTATATTACAGTTCTTCTCCTGTTTTACATACCGCATTTCTTCAGTACTCGTATCTTACTTTACTGCATGTTTTTACTTTCTAACCTGCTATGATCTGTTGAGATGTACTGTGCTCGCTCCTGTCCTGACTGGACCTATTGAAAATATTACAGAGGACGAGAAGGAGGCCTGCCTGGATACCTACTATGGGGCAGCCCTTGATGACACCTGTGAGCTGGACCCTCAGGAGGATCCAGCAGTAGCTGAGGACCTTCCTCCGACTGTCTAGACTAGATAGTTAGGCTATTATCTTTATGTAGTTGGATCATGTTCTAGTTAGACTCTTTATTTGGAGATCAGTTGTATATATTCTTTTATCTGAGACCTTGTATTGCTGGGATTATCTTAGACTACTGTTTTATCTATTTCATTTCTTTGAGTTCCATTCATATCGTGCTATCTCTTCCTTAGTTGTGATTGAGTTTATTATGGCTATGTCACCCCCTTTCGGGGAGTATAAACTGTTTAGATATATACTGCTAGATGATGTGACATAGGACAGCATTCTACCGTCGACACTGCGGCGTAGGCTGGACGTATTCACGTCTCGTGCCCTTACTCTAGGGTACGGGTCGTGACAACTCCTCATCCTCCCGCACTCTATGTTATACTAACGGTCTAGTCACCGGCAGTGCCTCCGTACCCGGCTCTAGCAGTTCGAGGCTAGGGCGGTCTTCTTCTACGCAGCAGTACCATCGAGTATTCCAGAGGTCGACCCCACTATTGAAGAGCAGGCCGAGGCCCACGTCGAGGACGATGGCGAGGCCCACGCCGAGAGCGAGGGCGTGGCCGAGGGGCATGCTGCGGGCAGGGGTAGGGGAAGGGACAGGGACAAAGGCAGGGGGTGGGGTAGGGGCATAGTGCAGCTCTCATCTGAGACAGATCCTCCGTGTCGCCCGGAGGAGGATCTGAGGTTGGAGATTTAGGCCTGTACTCGGACCAGGCGACAAGTAAAATTTTTGCATTTAATTTGTTTAAATTTATTATAAACTTGTTTAATAAATTTTAATTTCTATTTTACAGGTATTATCCCTCCTCCATACACCGGGCGCTGGATACATTCCTGCGACAGAACTACGGGGGGGCCCTGGATCAACTGGAGGGATGTCCCGGCCGATAGGAAGGCCTTCTGGTTTGAGCACTTTTCGGTACGTTAAAGTTTATTTTCTTTTAACATTTAGTATGTTATGTTATAACTTATGTACTTCTATGATTTTTTCAGCAGACTTACTTCTTTCTTCCCCACTGCGCCGCTGCTGTCGAGGCTATATTTTCTACCGTCGCCAGCAAGCTTATTAGGGACGCGATCACCGACCAAAAAGATCGCGACCGTAGGGGATTGTCTATTCTGGGTTGGATCTCTGCCGTCGACTGGGTGGTATTGAAGAGGAGGTTCGATGAGGAAGCCTACAAGGAGAAGTCCGCAAAGTCTAAAAGAGCGCGACATGCAGGGTCGCAGTGGTGTGGTGGATCAAGATCCATTATGGATTTCTTCACCCATATGGTACGTATCTCGTTGTATACCCATAATTAATACTTTACAGTAATATATTTCTTTCAACTTAACTGGCAAATTATATAATAATTTCGTAACAGGTTGAATCGGGAGAAGACCCGAATATGGTAATCTTGTTCCTCGCCATGCACAAGAAGGGGGAGCTGTTCGTAGACAACAAGGCCCGGGACACCTACGTAAGTTTTACTTAATGCTAGTTCATTAATATTAATTCATAGTTACATAGAAAATTCATATAGATGTTATTTCTAGGCCGAGTTTTAGAAGTTTTACTTAATGCTAGTGCATTAGTATTAATTTTTAGCGACCACGTGAGAATTCATATAGATGTTATTTCTAGGCCGAGTTTTTGAGGCTTAGGGAGGCCGGGCCGACACGGGAGGAGGGAGCAGGTGCTAGCACTTCCCAGCAGCCCCCGGCCGCAGCTCAGTCAGATGATGAGCTGTGGATGAGGGCTGTTGGTGGCATGCATAGGGCTACGTACTATGGTACGGGCTCCTATGGTACCTTCATTACGTCACAGTCCTCTACGACCGCCACTAGTGTGCCCGGCCCTGCACAGACTGAGGAGTCGATCCGCTAGCAGGAGGGTGACGTCCTTGTGCAGATCGCAGCTCTGTGTGACAAAATGCTGCTAGGATGGGAGTACCGCATAAAGATGATTCTGCGCTCATCTCACGCTTTGAGAGGCTGGAGGAGACTACGGATGCGCTGCAACAGATGACCTGTGCTGCGCAGGAGGCTACGCAGCGGTTGACCGAGCACATAAAGCATTTCCCGGAGATGGCAGCAGAGCGACCGTCTGCTGGTATGCCGGGTGCACGGGAGGACATGCTCGTCCACCTATTGTCACCGGAGGAGTATCAGACGATCCTGACGTTGCGACGACAGTCATCTGGTGGGGCTGCTCCTCCAGCACCGAGTCCATCTCCAGGCGATCAGTAGTTGAGGATATTGAGTTTGTACTGTACTGTATTTTTCACTTTGTACGTATTTGGGGATATTCAGCTTTTTCGTTAAGGATATTGAGTTTGTACGTATTTACGGGTATTGATTTGGTTTGTTCAGGATATTATATATTGCCATTGTTTATTGCGGATAGTATTTTTTCTTTATATTTTTTGTATATTCTGGAATGTATTGTGCGTGCCGGTGTTGAGTGTTCTACCGAACGGGTCGACGAACCCAGGGATTGGATTCTGTATTTTGTGTTTTGTATTATGTATTTTGGCTCAGGCTCCAGCTCCATTTGCATTCTGGAACCTATTTTTTATTATTTTTAACCTAGCGACGGTTTTAGCGACGTTAATATTCGTCGCTACATTTAACGACGTTAATAAATGTCGCTAATAGCGTCGTTAAATGTTGACGTGGCAACACGTGGCACCAAATCTGATGTCAGCTCGTCGTCGCCAAAACGTCGTAAAACTGTCGCTAAACGGTGACCAAATCCTGACGTCGCCTTATACGTCACTGGTTAGCGTCAACGAAGAAACGTCACAGATAACGTCGCTAATTAGAGACGTTATTGACGTTGCTAAATAACGTCGCCCTAGCAACCTTTTGCGACGTTTTCTCATTTAGCGACACGTATTTTTCCTTTGTTCATGAAACGTCGCCAAAAACGTCGCTAAATTCTCTTAGCGACGTTTTCGTCGAGTATAGCGACGTTTTTTAATGTCGCTAATCTGACAAATTTTTGTAGTTTATGGTAAGTACATTTATATTGGTAGTTATTCTAATGGTATGGAGAGTATAATCTTTAAACGATGATTAAATAGAATAAATATGTTAATGGCTATAACACTAATATTTTATTTGTAAATATGATAAATAAATATTTTTAAATGTTACTTTATTTTTTGGGGTTTATAGACTGTATAAACATGTATGTATATAAAGGTATAAAGGGGATATCATATTAGATTTATACCTATACAAAAGAAGGAAAAAGGAAAAGAAAAGAAAAAATAGTGAATATCTCGCGAGATTTTCAAAATCTCGCAAGATAGTCACCATAGAATTTTCTCGACGCTCTCCCTGACCGATAGTAGGGATTCATAAATAAGGTTCAAAATCTTATCAATCTCTAACCAAATTCAATCTCTAACCAAATTCAATCGAATTTTTTCTTATGAAATCTAAATTAGATTCTCTTCAATCATCTCAATATTCGAATTAAAATCGAATAAAATCTATCTAAAATCAGTTAAGTTTATGCAAGTTTAAACTAAATCGGTTTCAAAATACTTGGTAGAAACCAACGATGGACTCTTCACCACCACTCGACTCTTCGACCCTGAGGCCTCCCCGACATCCCAGCGAACTCCCCGACGGCCCTGTACCGCGGAGGGATCACCGGAGTGCCGCCAGAAAAGCACGCAGAGTCGCGATAGTGCACATAGGCAACAGTAGTCGAGCCATTGAGCCCTCTTCGTAGCGTAAGTTCTTCTTTGTTTCTTCACGAATCTACAAACTAGTTTCGGGGTTTAGAAGCCAACCTAACCAACTTTGAACCCTACCAATCAGTTTGATATGGATCGGTCTAGGATTGATGAGAAAACAAATCAAAGTCAGAAGAAAAAAAACCCATAAAATATAAGTTCCGCCATGACAGTTTTCAAAACATAGGACCCTAGTTTGGAAGGACAATTGTAGTCTGGTATGGGAATATTTTTTATAACTAATTAAACAAAAAAAAAGACCATATGAACAGCTTCTAAAATATTTTTTAAAATTTTAATTTCTTCTATTTTATATCAAGTAAAATCAGTACATAAATCAAGAAAAACTATGAAATCGGATTTCAAAAACTTAGAAATCTTTCCGATACAAAGTGTGTCCCATCATACCGGGTGACTTGGTCGCAACCCGTGAGCATCGAAAGGTGCGTACGGATGTTGCGAACGTGTGGGCTTTGACGGAACTCGAATTGGTTGCGTGTGTGCGACAAATTCGAGCCGTATCTGTCAGATTTTCCCGTATCGATATATATATATTTTTTTTTTGAAGCAATGGGTACTTGTGGCGAACTCGCCTCCACTGAGGCTCGAACTCCCGACCACTTGGGCCGCATGCATCTCTCTTAACCACTAGGCTAGAGGTCATTTGCAGGATATATATATATATATATATATATATATATATATATATATATATATATATATATATATATATATATAGTATGTCCACACTAGCCTAAGTCTATGGGGCCGTCCAAGCACAGGGCTTGGGTACGAATTCCCCTTCGGGCGACTGAGTGGCTTATATAGCCACGACCCGACTTCGAGAAAGGACACCATATAAGTAAGACACCATATAAGTGTGTGTGTGTGTGTGTGTGTGTGTGTGTGTGTGTGTGTGTGTGTGTGTGTGTGTGTGTCGGGCGGCTGGGTGGCTTATACAGCCACGACCCGACTTGGAGAAAGCACACCAAATATATATAAGCCACCCAGCCGCCCGATATATATATATATATATATTTTTCACCGAAGAGTGTCCACTTTATTGATCAAAACAGGAGTTCCCGGTTGGGATACATCGAAACAAAAAGTAATAGAAAAGCAGACAACTAAAAAAGGTCTTCAGTGTGTGAGCAACGGATCAGAATCTTCTTAACCTGTCGCCTAACTTCAGCTATCGACTGGGTGGAAGAGAAGGAGTATGCTTCATACCGCCATTTGTTGCGATTTTTCCACAAAACCCAACATATAGCGCCGACGACCAATTGTTTAGCATGCTTCTGCCGCCTTCTCCACCAACACTGGAAGCGCTGTAGCATATCCCCTCGTCCGGAATGAATGCCAAGCATCGATTTATAATGACCCCAAACCAAAGAAGCCAGATCTCCGTCGCCAAATATATGAACCACCGTCTCGCCATTCGGGTTAGCACAACAGTGACATGCCGAAGCCATAGAATAACCAAGCTTTTGGATATTGTCATCCGTGGGAAGCTTGTTGAATATGATTCTCCATACAAGAATGGACCACTTAGACGGCATACACTTATTCCAGATGTTTTTGAAATGTACCTGTTGGGTGAATTGCCGACGAATTTGATTCCAGGCTGAAGTGATCGAAAATTTATTGGACGGGCTAGGAGTCCAAGAAAGATTGCCTTGCTCCTCCAGGATGTAGTCATCCCCCAGTCTTCTACCCCGAATTATACGCTTCCAAACATGGGACGCAGCAGAAGTAAGCTCGACATGTTGAGGTTGGGTGAAAGAGCAATTCATATATATATATATATATATATATATATATATATATATATATATATATATATATATATATATATATATATATATATATATATATATATAGGAAAAAAAATAAATAAAAAAAATATATATATATAGGAAGCGGATCAAAAGCCCCCCTTAGAAAACCCCCTAAAAACCCTCTCACTTTAATCCGTAATTTAATGTTAATATTAATGTTAATATTAATGTTAATGTTAATATTAGTGTTAATATTAACATTAAATATTAAAATTAACATTAAACTTAACATCAAAATTAATATTAACATTAACATTAAAATTAATATAAAAAAATAAAAATTAATGTTAACATTAACATTAATATTAACATTAATATTAATATTAACATTAATATTAACATAAATATTAACATTAATATTACGAATTAGAGTGAGAGGGGTTTTTTAGGGGGTTTTCTAAGGGGGGTTATATATATATATATATATATATATATATATATATATATATATATATATATATATATATATATATATATATATATATATTTATTTATATATATATATATATATATATATATATATATAAAATATATATATTTATATATATATATATATATATATATATATTAGTTCAACATAATGCAAATAAGATTATATATATATATATATAAATATATATATATATATATATATATATATATATATATATATATATATATATATATATATATATATATATATATATATATATAAGTAAATGATCTAATCTAGTGGTTAAGAGAGATGCATACGGTCCAAGTGGTCGGGAGTTCGAGCCTCAGTGGAGACGAGTTCGCCACAAGTAACCATTGTTTTAAGCAAATGACCTCTAGCCTAGTGGTGAAGAGGGATGCATGCGGCCCGAGTGGTCTGAGTTCGAATCCCAGTGGGAGAGATTCCAGAAACAATTTACCTGTTTCCAAAAATATATATATATATATACAATGGCCAAAGGGATCGGGCTATTAGGAGCTCCACCGGCCTATGGATACGGGCTTTTAGGAGCTCCGTCGCGCGTGCTCCGGCTGGGAGCTCCGCCGCGTAGGCTCCGGCTGGGAGCGCCGCTCCCCGGAGTCTTCGTGGTGTTCGGCTGGCCCGCGAGGCCGGCCGATTTCTTCCCCGGCAGCTCAGGCCTCCCCTGCCCCCCCCCCGATGGAGCCCCCCTCCCCTCCTCCAGAAGGGCTTCCCCATCGTCTTTTCCTTCCCCCCCTCAGCATAAGCGGTGACGTCGTCCCCAGCGTTCCCTGGCCAGGCGCCGGGCACCGGTCCACCACCCTCCGCCCCCCCCCCGACATCGCTTCGGTCCCTCTCCCACCCACTCTCGCCGTGCCCTCCCCCGTGTCGCCCCCTTCCTTGGCAGCGGCCATCATCCCGGCTTCTCCAGCCTTTCGGTGGCCTCCAGCCTCCCTGGCCGCGTCGTCCTCGTGGGCTCCCCCCTGGCGACCCAGATGAACCCCCCTCCCCCCTCCGTTGCCTCCTTTCAGTCACCGTCTTGCTCCTTTCGGGATTCCTTCACCCTCTTCAAGATTCTTTCCCCTCTCCGGCTCTTCCGCGTGCCCCAGCCTTTCCGCCGGCGCTTCCGCCCCCTCCACCAGTGCTGTTTCCTCCTCCGACGACCGCAGCTGTAGCCTCCGTCCCACCCCATCATACTCCGTCGTCGGAGCTGGCCGCCCTTTTCCCTTCGCCGGCTGCGGATACGCTCTTCTTCTCTCAGTACTCCTAGGCCGCACCTCGCTGGTGACCGTCCGTTTTTTCTTCCTCCTTCCAGCATCTCCCCCAGGCTCACCGCCCTCTCCAGGCGGTCCCCCTCGGCTCCCCGTCTCTCCCTCCCTCTCCAGGCGATCCACCTCGAGCAGCACGCGAGCGAGTCTGAGCTCCCCTCGAGCGGGGAGTTCATGGGCCGCCCGGCTCCCCACCCCCCGCCGGGATGCCCCTCATTCACCCGGCAGCTCCCCTGGCTCTTAGCCCTCTCCCGGCGTCTCCTCCCCATCTCCTCCGGCCTCCTCCGCCCCGGGGTTAGCCACCTCCTTCGTGCCACTCCCAGGATCGAGCCCCCCTAGCCGCAGCCGCTCGCGGTCGTGCCCCTCTCTGGGTCGCGTCCCTCCGACACCCCTCGCCGCGGCACCCCCCCCCCCGACTCCTCCGGCTCGCCGTGGTCCACCCACCATCGCTCCCCCAGTAATCTCCTCGGGTTCCCCCCCACCCAGGTCTCGCTCCCCAGCCGACTCCTTGGGTTCCCCCCTCTGGCTTGAGCTCGGGTCCCCGTGGCCCCTGGGGCCCCACGCCCATCTGGGTTCGCGTGCGCTTTTGGCGCCTTTTGGTTTTCGTGTTGTTGTCCGCTTTGAATTTTGAATACTGGGTTTCCGCGTGTGGGCCCAGCACCTTGTCTTTTGATTCAATATATATATATATATATATATATATATATATATATATATATATATATATATATATATATAGGGAGCGGATCGAAAGCCCCCCTTAGAAAACCCCCTAAAAACCCCCCTCACTCTAATTCGTATTATTATTGTTAATATTAATATTAATATTAACATTAATGTTAATATTAATGTTTATGTTAATATTATGTTAATGTTAATATTTATTTTTTTATTTATTTTTATATTAATGTTAATGTTAATGTTAATGTTAATTTTAATGTTAATATTAATTTTAATGTTAAGTTTAATGTTAATTTTAGTATTTAACAAATAATAGTAACATTAACATTAATATTAAAATTAACATTAAATTGGATTAGAGTGATGGGGGTTTTAGTGGGTTTTCCTAGAATTATATATTATATATATATATATATATATATATTATATATATAATATATATATATATATTATATATATATAGATATATATATAGTCTATATATTTTATATATATATATATATATATATATATATATATATATATTAAGTATATCTATTTAATCGATAGATTATATATAAATATATATTATATATATAATGATATAGCTATATATTATATATATAGATTATATATATTTGCTTATATATATATATATATATATATATATATCTATATATATATATAGTATATATATTAAGATATATATAGATATATATAAAGCAAAATAAGATAATCTATTATATATATTAGATATATATATATATATATATATAATATATATATTATATAGGATATAGAGAGGCACCATGCAACGGTGTAATTGGGGGGATGCTTGGGGATGCAAAAAGTGCAGGAATGCCTATTCCTTCCTCATATATATATATATATATATATATATATATATATATATATATATATATATATATATATATATATATTTGCGGGGGGGGGGGGGGGGGGGGGGGGTGTAGTTTACAATACAAATCTCTACTCGACATATACCACAACAAAATCTCTTTTGCATTACCATATTATTCGAGCCATCGCTCACATCATTCTTCCCAATCCAAGAATTCTAAACTGACAACTTGACGGTTCCAAAATATTCCATGTTTTCATTCCTCCTAAACCGCATACTCTAGTCCAGAAAATAACATAACCACAATGCTATATTTTACATGATACATAACTACCATTGTACAAAAATCCATTTTGCATTAGTATAAAATCCAAGTCGATGCAGCAGTACAAAAATCTAAATCTATAACAACAATTTAATATTTCATGTTCTATATAGAACGAGTTGACAACAAGATAATTACTATCTTTTATCTTGGTTCTCTTCTTTTTATTTGCATGAAAGAAAACTCATAGGATAAGGAACTAAACAAGTAGCATCTATATATTAAGTGTGAAAGTAAATGAGAGAATGATCAAAATCATCCACCTTGAAGAAACATCTATTTGCCTCGACCGAGCCGATCTCTGAAGAATGCATCCACCGGAATCCAAGTCCAAACGACTCTTCAAGCCAAAAACCATCTCAATACACCATACAAAGCATGACATTACAAAAGCAGCAATATGCTAGCAATCAAAAATTTTGTTGGAGCTAACTGGAATTCCAATTTTCTAAGCTTTTGTGCGCACTTTTGTGTTTGGGTTATATACTAAACGCATCACTTCTATATTAACTATATTTTCTTATCTTTTTATTTTTAATGAGAATTATATAGGCAAATGTTTACATATTATATAATGTTAGTACAAGTGTCTGATTTTCTACATTTTAGATAATATGGTGCATGGTATAATACAAAAGGTCATATATATTATTAGTTTCTTGTGGAATATATAAATGGCTCACAATCTAGATGGATTTGAACAACCCACTGATATGATTGTAGTATAAACTGATATTAGTCTATCTTGATTATAGGTTTACATTAGTGTGCTTTGTATGTATTGAACATGACTACTTGAAGTCGTTCTCTTTGTACTGACTAACATAAGAGAAGCAACACCTTTGTTATTATGGATTCTTGTGTTCTTAATCCAGATATAATAATATAATATATATGTAGTGTGCATTACTTTAATTCATAAAATAATGATTCATTTTGGGTCAACAACCTCTATATATTGAGTAATGAAAATATTTGTATGGTAGGTTGTTGATTATAAAAGGAATGCATTTTCTGATACATCGGGTTGATGATGTACCATTGAGGAGCTCGTAAGGATTATCATGTAAATCCTGTAGGTGGATTATATCCGACATAACAGTAAGGTTGAGTGGTAGTACCTAAGGATAAAAGATGTTGATTAACATAGTTGTTAGTAATTTAATTTAATCAATGATCATACTATATCTTAACATGCGGAGACGAAATTGCATATAACAAGAAAGAGACCATAATGTAATTTGGGATTAGGAAGATAGTGCACCAATAGCTCTTTGCTGGACCGACCCGATGTGTGTTCGGGCCGACCATTGGATTTCCAGATCCACTAAGAGACATAAACCTAATTTCTCCTTAGGGTCATTGCCGTAGTTATATATACAGTCCTCTTTTCTTTTGCCATAATACGCATAGCAGTATATCTTTCTCAAATTTATTTTTCAAGTGGGGGGTGGAAGGTCATCCAAAGAGAAGAAAAATTTGGAAGACCATCGCCCATACGAGGTCGCAGATAGATCGAGGTTGTTGGGTACTGTCAAGGTTAATATTATCTCTATCGATACCTTCTTCCCATATCTTTAAGGTATAAATCGTGAACCCTAGTTCCCGCCATTGTAAGGTTAGATCAAACTTTGTTATTATTTTTTATCAATCCATACACATAGCCAATCTGCGATCCTGATCCCCAGTTCCTAAATTTTGGTGCTCAATCGAAATTTTGGTCGGTGGAAATTTTTGCATGGACATTTTCACTAATATGTACCAAACTTATTTGGTCAGTTTTAATGGTCTAGATCGTTCCAGATTTAGAAAGATTTACAGAATACTTATAATATGGTTCTTCACCCAATTAGATGCAGTAGAATAAGAAAAAAATTTGCACCGTTCATGGGAGAGGAAGAGATCGAAGGAGGCTCATGAGAGTGATTAAAGGAGGAGTCCATTGGATAGGTCATATTTTCTATGGATCTCATATTAGTAACTTGTATATATTGTGTGTATTATGTATTCTTCATCCTTGAGTAGTTGTTGATGATTCATGTTCGAATCAACATGAAAAGTTTAGTATAAGTGTTTAATCTTCTCAGGGCTGCCCCTGAGCTGATAGGGGCCCGAGAAAAAATTCTAAGATGCCCCCATTTAATGTAAGAAAAGGTGTAATATAAAAAATTTTGTTACCACCAAGATTTGAACCAAGAACCTCTAAAATAGAAGTATAACATTACCACTACACCACAATATTTTTTTGTTAATAATGACACATAATACAAACTAGTTATATTGTAGATACATCCATATTGGTGTCCCCTTTCATCTGGGGCCCTGTCATGACCCGCACCCGGAGTAAGGGCTCGAGTGTGTGACAGCGTCCCAGCCTACGCCGCAGAAACGACGTAGAACGCTGTCTAGGTCTACTATCTAACAACAGTTATAATATCAAAACCTGTCGAGAAAGGTCAACTCCGAACGGAGGACAAGCAAAAGTCAATATAATATACTCAATCACAAACTCTAAGAAATATCGATGATACCGAAAGATAAAGACAAAAAGATATAAAATATTATCCAGAAGATCCAACACAGAAATAATACAAGTGTAGAGTCAACAATCTCTAATAAAATACTAAATAATAATAAGCCAAAAATGTAATCTGGAGATAAAGTCCAGTACCAAAATAAACCATCTAAGCTACTCTAAAGCCCCATCGGCTGGAGCTAAACCTTGCTGAACTAGGGTCTCCAAGTCTAGGCCAACTACGTCATGAGGACCGTAGTAGGTAGGACACTCCACTTCGCCATAATCTGTAAAATTTTGTCAACATATCCAGTCAGGATGGAACGAGCACAAATCTCCAATAACAGTTCTAGTTAGACGATATTAAAAATATAGCACTAAATAGAGAGAATATACAAGGTAAAGTAATGAGTACATGAATCATGGTGAGGCATATCAAGAGTGTAAATGAATGTAAGAGCAGAAGAATAGTGTATATCATGTATAGGAATCAAGAACTACTATCTATGTGAGTTTAGCACTAGTTTCAACATGTGATCGACTTAGAAACATGATACAAGATTTGGCCTGGTTAACCATACATGCGGTGGATGATTAACACTATTCAAGGTTCAAGGCTTGATACAAGATGGGTATTGATCATACATCTACGCTAATATCTCCACCCCTGACTAGTATAGTGGATCCAACCATGACACGTTATGATACGTATTCTTCGAGAAGGTCGCGAGCCTTCACAGGAATCGTGTCTACACAATGCACGAGAAACAAGAAGTCTTACACATGGTATATCATGAAGTGTAAGGAATAACATTTCATGACGGGATCCAGACAAATGCCAATTCGTGTGAACAATGTGTGAAGAGAACCAGGATATCTACACTAAATACAAGAAACATGGACGATATCATAAAACAGAAATACTATCAGAGAATGTACTCGCCTGAGCTGTGATGGAATATGTCAACTGAGTCCAGTACAGTGCGTCGAGGACCTAGAATACTGTATCAATATAAAGTTTTGGAATTAAAAGCAAGTCAAACCAAGTCAAACTAGATCTAAGTCAAACAAGGTCACACTAAGTCAAACTAAGTCAAACTAGGTCAAACTAAGTCAAACTAGGTCAAACTAGATTATACAAAGTCAATCTAAGTCATTGTTGGCCTAACAAAAGTCAAACTAGGTCAAGGCAAGTCAAACTAGGTTAAACTTGGTCGATTTAAGTCAAAGGTTGACTTACAATTGACTTTTGATCAACCGGTCAACTCTGGGGAACCATGGTCAACTTATAGTTCACTCTAGGTTAAACTAGGTCAATGGTTGACTCACAGTTAACTTTTGGTCAACTGGTCAACTCTGGTCAAGTTATGGTCATTTTTAGGCTAATGTTGACTTTTGGTTGACTTTTAGTTAGAACGGTCAACCATGGTCAAACGGGGTCAATCTCTAAGTCAATTACACTATTTCTAACCATTACCAACCAAGCTATCCTAATTCTAACCATATCTCAATCATGTTATCTAGATATCTTAGTTATAGGTATTACCTTAACCTTTACCCAATTACCTTACCAAGGTAAACCCATTACCTTAGCCTCTAACCGACACCTTAACCTACTTTACCCTCACTCTACGTATCCCTCAATACTCTTCAATACTCTACCAAGGTATTCTAACACTTACTCTTGTATCTTGATACCAAACCATGGTATCTTGATACCTCACCTCATTACCTTACCCTTGTATAAAGTAAATACCATTTACCTTGAGGGTAAAGGTAAACTTGGGATACCGTATTGGTATCCTAAGATACCACTCTAAAACTCTAATTCTAACACCCTAACCAAGATATCACTTGGTATCCTATTCTAGATACTAACACACACTCTAACTTATCTAGGATACTAACATATATCTATTACCTACTATCTAACTCACATCATAACTTATCTCATATCATACCATCTAACTTTTCTAACTTATTACCTATCTACTATCCAACTACAACTTTATATCAACAATCTAAACCACATCCTTAACTCACAACTCACTAACTAAATACTCACAAGTGGGGGGGAGGGGTGAATAAGGTCATGGGGTTGCCTAGTGCAGCCCCTATACTGCTGCTGTAGCTGCTGTGAAATAGAGGGAAAAGCTGCTGAATTTCAGCAGCAAATTGCTGTTGTGCAGTCCCCATATTGGGGCTGCTGCAGTGTGAAGCATTGGGGCAGCACATGCTGCTGTGGTGGCTGCCTAGTGTAACCCTACATCCCCCTCATTCCCCCCATCATATACACACATACCCTCTAATAACCCCGCAAACCACTCTCTATAATCCCTCTTCCAACACACTCAAAACACAAACAAATACCACATCCAACACACAATCTCCCCACTCTATCTATCACAAGTACACATCCACACAACACTCACCTAACATATACATATACAAAATACACCCCTCACTCCCACAACACAATATATGGAAACTCGTAATTTTGGTTTCATATTTTAATTGTTAAATTTTGTTGCTATTAGTTTGGTCAGTTATATTATTATTATTATTATTTAGATTATTATTATATTATTTTGTAAAATATATTTTTATAAAAAAATTTTATTCATTGAATTTTTATTGTTTAGCCTGACCCGTCCCGAACCCGTCTCGAAAACGTGTCCAAATCCGAGCCCAATCTCGTTTTCGAAACCATCCTTTAAGTATTTTAGGATATATATTATAATATATATATATATATATAGATATATATATATATGTATATATATAT